>ML344591.1:0-96676 GCA_005239505.1 Nicotiana paniculata | reverse complement strand
GAAAAGACACGACAAACTATCAAATGTTATCCTATAACTAACAATGAAGCAGAGTACGAAGCTATCCTTGCAAGACTAGAACTCGCACGAGAACTTTTAATCGAGCAAATCGTAATCAAAAGTGACTCCCAACTGGTAGTAAATCAGATACAGGGGACTTACATCGCTCGAGAGACTCGGATGCAACAATATCTGGAAAAGGAACGAGAGCTCGTAAGACAATTCAAGACATGGAAGGTAATACAAATACCTAGAGAGGAAAATTCAGAAGCAGATGCATTAGCTAACCTCGCAGCAGTCACGTAAGTAACAAACAAAGACAATGCAATTGTCGTTCATCTATTCCATTCAGCGATCGACCAGGATAGAAATGAGGTAACTTTCAACAATTTAACCTGGGATTGGAGAAACGAAATCTTAAATCTTTTGCAGAATGGCACCGTACCTGAAGACAAGAAAACAACTCAAGCACTTCGCGACAAAGTTGCACGGTACTGCCTCATTCGCAACTCATTATATAGCAAGATGTTCGGAGGGCCCCTAGAAAAATGCCCCGGACCTAACCAAACGGAGTTTGTGATGAAAGAAGTCCATGAAGGACACTGTGGAAATCACTCAGGGGCGAGATCCTTGGTAAAAAGCCTAATCAGAGCTGGATACTATTGTCCTAAGATGGAAGAAGAGGCCAAGAATTTCGTATCCAAATGCGACAGATGCCAAAGGTTTGCCAATAACATGCATCGACCAGCGGAATTATTGCATCCAATAATTTCCCCATGGCCCTTCATGAAATGGGGTATGGACATAGTGGGACCTCTTCCCACAGCTAAAGGGCAGGTACGATTTTTGCCNGGATCACTTCAACACCATACCACCCCGTGGCTAATGGTCAAGCTGAGTCAACGAATAAAGTCATCATCAACAATCTAAAGAAGCGGTTAGATAAAGCCAAAGGAAACTGGCCTGATGAGTTACCAGCGTACTATGGGCATACAGAACAACTTCAAAAACAGCCACAAGAGAAACTCCGTTCACACTTGTCTATGTCTCAGAAGCCTTTATACCTGTGGAGATTAGAAAACCAAGAATAAGGTTTACAACAACCATGGAGGAAGCAAACGACGACAAATTGAGGACCAATCTGGACCTGCTCGAACCACAGAGAGAAGTAGCGCTAATACAGATGGCAGCTCAAAAACAAATCATAGAGAGTTATTACAACTGTAAAGCTCATCTCAAATACTTCAAGATTGGGGACTTCATCCTCGAAAAGTCTTTCAATCAACGAAAGAAGCAAGCGCAGGAAAACTAAGTCCAAATTAGGAAGGACCCTACAAAATCCAAGGCATAGCTGGGAAGGGCGCCTACGAGCTGGAAGCTATGGACGGCAGAATGCTACCAACAAGTTGGAATGCCATCCACTTGAAGAAGTACTACTTCTAAGGAAAAGAAGTACCCTGGTCAGGTATCACATGCTCGATTTTATTTTGAACACTTAAAATTTTACTAACCTTTTTAGGTGATAGGAATAAAGCTAACCCATCACCAGATGATGATGTTAGACCTGCAAAGACGCGAGAAAGTAACTGAATTCCCGGTCTAGGGTTACACTTTCTGATGAACGTTTTAAAGGGTTAAGCAGTCATCATCTAAAAACTATATACCTTCGAGTCTCGTATATTTTTTCCTTTCAGGAAAAGGACCACAAGGAAGGAATAGTCAAGTGCTTAAGATTTCATTCTTCAAAGCTCAAACACTTGGGGGACTATACAGTATGGAATGCAAAGACGAAGCAAAAAAGACTATCAAAAAGTCAAAGATCGATCCTGAAGATCCATCCACCCAACAAGTCAAGTGATACGAGCAAAATCGAAAGAGCCAAAGACTCAAACACAAAGCCTAATCCAAAAAACCTTCGAAAATGTTCAGGTTAAAAGGCAAAATGTTAGCTACGAGGAAGAAATGCGCATCTTTGTACTTATTCAAAAGAAAGACTGTTGTAACCAAAAACAGTTATGGATAAAATATCATCATCATTGTACTCATTCAAAACTGTTAAACTAAAACAGTTACGAAATCTTTGTACTCATATAGAAAACTGTTACCAAATAAAATAGTTATGGATGAAAGATCAAAATCCTTGTACTTGTTCATAAAATTGTTATCAAATAAAACAGTTACGGATATAAGAGCATTTCCCTCATGCTTATTGAAAACTATTGTCAACAAAAATAGTTACGGGTGAAAACCCCAACTTGAATAAAAACTGTTACGAACGAAAAACAGTTGCTCTCTTGTATTAACTCGAAAAAAATGTTACATACAAAAAACAGTTACGAAATACAAGTGTATATCAAATCTGTTAAAAGAAAACAGTTGCAACATGAGTTTTAGACGATAATCAAACACATGTAAAATGTTGTGAAAGTTCAAACAAAAAACTTTCCTCAGAAATATTCTTAAACATGTGAAAATTCATATCACTCTATTGCATTATTACACCTTTATGAAGTTAAGACATCTTCTTCATTAAGTGTCGATCAAAAAGGCCCTCTTTCATAAATTATGCCTACTACAAAAAGGCACACATTTTATATGACACCGTGCCTATTACGAAAAGGTGCGAGTAATCTAAAGCATTCTATATGCAAAACTCAGAGGTAAAACTAAAACCTCGAAAAATAAAGCATGCAAAAGACTTAAAGAGTGAAACAGAAACTCAATAACAGAAATCACATTTTGCATTGATATGTTAAAACGACTAAGTAGAAACTAAGTATTAAACTTATACTTAGCCGTATATATTGTATGTACATTAAGGTGCCCCTAAGTTGTCAGTTGGGAACTTTAAAAGATCTAAACTTACCCTCGATGAAGCTAGGGGTAACCACCAATCAAATAAATAAAATAAAAAAGAAGGTGAACAAACATCTTAATCTTCTTAAGGAGGGGGGTTGACTTCACTGGCAGAAGGAGCAGGAGCGGCTTGGGACGAAGAGACTTGAGCAGTAGGAGCCTCACCTTCAGGTGAAGAGAGGTTTTGACCTTGTTGAGCCTTCTCAATGGACTCTTTGATTTTAGCAATTTCAGCATTAAGGTTGAAACCCTCTAGGCTCATTTCAGTCAATGTGTCGAGGCGAGAGTTCATATACGCCCAACTAACATCGACAACTTCCCTATCTTCAAGAGCTTCGTAATCTTTCTCCCATAGCATAACTTCAGCTCTTAGTTCATCCCTCTCAGTCACAACAGCATCATTAGAGGCGCTTAAAGGAGCGAAAGAACTTTCCAGGAATTGAACTTTCTCCAAAGAGTTGCGGAGATCCTCCTAGGTCTGAGTAAGAGATTGCACAAGTTTGCCCGAATACTCCTCCTTTTGGTCTAGTAAGGCCTTTAAACTCCTGACCTCTTCAGAAGCACGAGACAGTTGCTCCATGAATGAGGACTCTAGGACTCTTTTATCCATGCCTGCCTGATCAGAGGATGCCTTCTCCACGGCCAACTATGCCGTCATGACCCTCACTTGCTGCTCCAAGGTACATTTTTCTTCTTCAACGGCTTCCATGTCGAGCCTTAAGATTTCATACTGTTCTTTCCAGTTACCTGCTTCAGCATGCCACTCCTTTACTTCCTGCTCCGTATGAGAAATCCTTTTCATAAGCTCCGTGCCTATAAGATTGATCTACAAAAGGAAATCAATTAGATATGATAAGTACGCCTACAAGAATGAATGAAAGAAAATACATTCTACCTTTAAAGAAGTATGCACGATCTCATCAGCCCATGTAAGGGAACCGTGGCTATCCAGCTTAGCTCTTTCTGTCAGACCTATCAACGGTTTCAACCACACATCAGGCTGGCCAGACTTTTTAAAGAGGCTACCCTCTGCCGGAACTTCTATCATCACCTGCCTCATCTCCCTGCTGGAAGACCCTACTTCTGAAAGAGAAGGCGCAGAAGCAGGAACAGATGCATGTGCCACGGGCAAGAAAGTCCGAGGAGCCGAAAAAGCCATGGGAGAGGGAGCAAGAACAAGAGCAAGAATAGACACGGGGGTAGGAGAAATAGCTGGAACAGTGGAGGGGAGTTCTTTAAGAGAAGGAGAGAAAACAACCAGGCGAGCTTCATCAGCAACATGGCCAAAGCCTTCTCAGAATAAATGATCAACATAATCACGCACGGGAGAGGGAGAAGAATCCTCAAGGGCAAAAAATTCAACTTCAGGTACGCAAGGATCAATAACAGGTGTATACTCGTCTTCTAACACCACCTTCCTTCTGCGTGACCTACGGATTAAAGAGCCTTTTTATTCCTCCTCTTCTTCCGAGGTCCTTGATCCACCTTCTTTCCTCTTTGAAGAAAAAGAGTCTGAAATGATCTCCTGGGCCTGAGCCAGGGATAACTTGGGAACAGACGCGGATTCAGAAACTCCTCGAGCAGGAAACCCTGTTAAAAGGAAAGGGTTAAATAATGCTCAAAGGAAGAAACAAGTACAAACAAAAACTTCACTTACCATGAGTCTTAACTCTCCAACCAAACCTCTCAGAGAGGTACTTCCATGAACGTTCTTCCAATGGAGCGATTAACAAAAGATTTTCTACCCAATCTCTGAAACCAGATACATTCTCAATGGTTCCCGTGATTGCTACAAAAAGAAGAAACAACTACGGTATTGATAAGATATCTAAAGCAAAAAACAAGGAATGTGAGCAAAAATATACTGACGTGCAAGATTCCACTTCTCAGGGAAGGGAAGATTCTCTTCACCTACAAAACAAGCAGTAGGAACAACAACATACCGAAGAAACCAACCTCGATCCTTATCGTCTTCAGAAGTCACTAACACCCTTATACTCCTAGAAGCCATGGTAAGAATTCCCTGAAGGAACAACATTGGGGAATATAGGTGAATAAGATGATGAAAGGTAAAGGGGATCGAAGCTAAGGTAGCCAAGTATCTAAGACATGCAACGACTCCCCATACGAGAGGACCGACTTGTCCCAAGCAAATTTTGAAAAATCGACAGAGCTCAATGATTACTGGGTCGATGAAAGGCTTGAACCCTAATATAAAGGGATAGGTATAAACAAAAGAATGCCCCGTCTTGAAAGACATTATTCTTTGATTACTGTTTGGAACGATTATAGGAAAATCGGAACTCCAATAACAGTCCCTGCGTATAAGAGGAATTAAACCTTCAGTGAGTTGGGTAGGGTACTTGTCAGCACTATCAAGAGATGACAATGAAGAAAGCTGATCTCTAAGGGCCTGACTATCCCTAGCAAAGGTGAACTCCGCAGGTACTATTTCATCGACGCTCGGCTCGCGCAAAGGTTCGTGATGTTCTCTACCTTTGGACGAAGATCTAGAAGACCTAGCCCTCGGAGAAGTTAAAGACCTAGAATAAGGAGGGGAAGTAATTTGAGAAGAGTAAGAACCCCTTGAAGGAGTAGAACCTAAACTCCTCAACTTGCCGCCTCTCCTACTCCGCGTTGGAGCAAAAGAGGGAGTCAAATTATCTACGTTTATGACTCTCTTAGATTGGTTTTAAGAAGACATATCTACAAAGACAAGGAAAAAATTTCTTTACAAATAAAGTTTGAAAGTTAGAAGTTTTTCGTGAAAGAAAAGAAAAGGGGTACTTATACTCGAAGACAGCCGTCAAAAAATGGGAAAAAACAATGATGTGAAAGCCATAATTGAAGATGTCACTTCGTGACTGATGCAGCCGCAAAAAGCCCGAAAAGGCGCTGAACAATTTCAGAACCAACCCGAAAATGCCACGTGGCATAAGCATTAAATGGAAGTGACAAGCGACGCCTACGTTCATAAAAAGATGCAATGTTTCGAGTGAAGTGGCGACAAAATATTCCCGCCATAAATGAGTATCCACTTACCAAATATTAATCGATAAATATATGGTAAGTGGGGGGACTATTTGTATTGGTAAAAAAGAGCTTCACACGTGTAATAAATCTTGATGACTCATCTGTCTACGTGGAGCAATGAAGACACGAAAACTGGACTCTATGAAGAAGTATGAGGCAAAGAGATACCGCAAATCACACCCACGGGTTAATTAGCTACGGAAGTCTCAACCTGGTTGAGAAGATGAAGAGACACGTTCAAAATGTATCTGGGCGGAACAAAGGGCATATTCAGAGATCTTCAATTAGTGATCCATACGTTACACAACATTCACGCAACAGTTACAGTTGCCCATTGTAACGTTACATTAATGTCATAATTAGTCATTAATGCTCAATCACTGAAAAATGCAGACGTTATATTAAATTTCCTATATAAGGGAGTAAAATATAACCTCTAAGGGACATCCGAACTACTATTGCAATATACTTTACTTTTTGTGTATCTCATTGATTTTTCTTTATTACTTACAATAATCAGTCTTGCCTTGGTTATCAGAAACCCGTGTTCATCCTAAAAATAGCTTTGGTCAAATGATCTAATTCTTTGGTTAAACATTGATGTACGTTTAGGATTTCAAGTCTGGGATTAGCTCCGTATGGTGATTCTGGAGTTGGGAGCGCGATCAAAAGTGAATTCGGAGGTTCGTAGGTCATTTTGAAGTCATTTGGCTAAAGATAGAAATTTGAAGGTTTTTGAGAAGTTTGACCGAGAGTTTGACTTTTTGATATCGGGGTCGGACTCCAATTCCGAAAGTTAGAGCAGGTCCATAATGTCGAATATGAATTGTATGCAAAATTTGAGGTCAATCGGACGTGATTTGATAGGTTTCAACATCGAATTTAGAAGTTTCAAGTTCTAAGTTCATCAAGCTTGAATTGGGGTGCGGTTCATGATTTCGACGTTGTTTGATGTGATTTGAGGCCTCGATCGAGTTCGTATCATATTTTGGAACATATTGGTATAATTGGTTAAGGTCCCGAGGGCCTCAGGTGGATTTCGGAAGGTTAACGAAATGAATTTCGGACAAAAAGAAAAAAGAAAAACTGCAGAAATTTCTGCTGCACTTTTGGACAGCAACTGGTGCATCGGGGAGCTGATTTTGGAGGCATATATATCAAAATCTATAAATTATCTGAAAATTTGCAAAACATAAAAGTTATATCCCTTGAATTACAGTTTCCATAAAGTTAAACCATTCATGATTTGGACATTTGATCAGAAAGTTATGATCGATTGAAGATGGCTGGTGAAGCCGTTTTGACAGAATTTACTGATGCATGGAACCGACTTTGGAAGCTCATATCTCGGAATATATAAAGCGTTATAGGGTGTACAACCTATCAAATAAAATATCTTCGAGTTTAGTTTTTAAATATTCAAACCGTTTGTCATTTTGATATTTCTACAAGGAGTTATGGGCGTTTTAATAGAAGGTGTACATCAGGAAAAAATTATAATAGGATGTACAACCTGCACAACGCAAGGTACAACTCGATGAAGCCTGGACAGATTGTTTTAAAAGCGAGTTTTGTCCCATTTCTTTCATTTCTTTCATTTGGCTTGGATGATTTTGGAGAGCTCAAGGAGGGAGTTTCACCAAGCAACACTAGGTAAGTGATTTCTTCCTATTTTTGAGTTAAATATGTGATTAAGGATCAAACTAACAGTGTTTAATTAGGAAAAAATAGTGGAAAAAGGGGAAACTAGAGGTTGAGTTTAAGATACCTTCTAGGGGTGATTTGAGGGGTCATTTGGACTACGATTTCAGCGTTCTTTATATGTACGGAATCGTGAGATGATGATGATCATTTTGCTATAAAGTTTGTCAAGTTCCGAGACGTGGTCCCGGGGGTCGGGTTTTGGCTAATTTCGGGTTTTGTGCATAAAGTTGATATTTTTCGATAGGGCTTCATTCCCCTAGCATATTTTGATGTGAAAAATCTGAACTTGATAGATTTGGAGCATTCGCAAGTAGATTCGAGGGGCAAACGTGTTGCGGAGTAGCTTTTCGGGCTAGTTTGAGGTAAGTAATGTCTTTAAATCCTGTCATGAGGGTATGAAACCCCGGAATTTACATCCTTTCACGATTTTGGAGTGACGCACACACTGGATGACGAGTGTGGGGCGTGAACGAATTGGAAATTTGGAAATTTGTTCTGAGCAGTAGCCATCTGAGATCGTTCATCGTCAACTTTGGGATTTCGAGGTAGCTGTCCAACGTCCACAGCTTCTCCATTTCCCTTCCTTTATTAGTATTTAGTATTTTATTCTGAGACAGTGTATTATGACATTAGCAATGTTAGTATTATTCTTAGATGCTCGTGATCAGTTGACTCTCGTTCTGGGGAATAGTTTAGACTGTTAGATTATATCATGCTTTGTTAAAGACTTAGAATATTTTATGCTTATTATTATGATATTTGAGAAATTATATTAAAATAAATGTGTAGTTACATGATAGTGGCTAGCCTAGTTCCACGATAGGTGCCATCACGACCAGTTAGGATTTGGGGTCGTGACAGTTAAGCTTCAAATAACTTGGGTTTTCTTGACCTTTATTTGGTGAATTTTTCCTTGCTATTTTTTTACATTTTAAAGTATGTAACTTTTACCTTGTATTAAGTAGAATTTATGCCTGAAATCCTGCTTAAATATCAGTGTTTGTATGGGGTTTACTATGAATTTCAGCTTCTATGTATTGAGATGTTTATTCATGCTTAAAATTCAGATTTAGTGGCTAGCTGATTCACCTTTGTTGAATTTAAATGATGTATATGCGTACTTGCATTTTGGCTTCAGTTTTTTATTGTATGTGTTTTAATGGTCCTAACCTTTGTAAGAATGTAAAGTTACATGAAATAGCATTATAAAGGTGAATCTAACCACTAGTTAGGTCAGATTCACTCTAAAAATGCAAATCTTTTGTTCTATTTGAGAGTGCAGGTGTTCTGTTTGGTTTTGGCCAAGAAAGGGTATTTTGGTTGAGTAGATCTGAAGCAGCAATAGATTAGTACTATTACTATCATTTAAGATGCTGTATATTGTTAAGAAAATTTGTATTTTGCGGTTGACATTGATGTATCTATTATTTTTAGAGGTGTTGTAAACAAAAATTGGACTGTTAGTATGTTAATTTGTATATAGAAAATGGGCTAGATTGCTAAAATGGCCCGTTAAGGCCCGAACCAGGATGAACCCCAGGCTATTGGGCCTAAGGGTACAAAAGCCCCAAAACTGTAGTATTATGTTTGGCACAATCTGATTCAGTCCGAAACTGGGTTAGCAACTTTATTAAAATCTGTATTCAAATTTGTTTCTTATGCTTCTTATCAATCCTGAACTTATGGTAGGTTTAGGTACAGTTTTACATATAGCTTCAGGTCCAGATTAATTCTTCTTAAAGGTCATTAAAACATATTGAAAGATGGTTAATAAAAAACGGCCAGATGTTGATCAGAGCAATTCGATTGTCTTTATAGGAATATGATTTAATAAAATCAACAGTCAGCCCTTACCAATTGCTCAACGTGCTCCTCACTAGATTTTGTTCATATCAATGGCCACTACAACGAAAAATAGAACTGGAAATTGTTTGTTTGTTTAGTGCATTCATTTTTTATCGCAAGGCATGGAATGGTGATAAATAGCCTTGAAAAAAATAAGATTATACCATTTTGAATGTCTTAACTAATGTCGTTTAAGTTTTCTTGTTTTCTTACTCCTGAATTTTCTAATATCATTTGATATCATATGCACGACAATCCATTCATGATTATATTTAGAGATTGAACAAAATAGGTTGGCCTAAGGTGAAAATTACAAATTGGGCCAGATTTGGCCATGGCCCAAATACTCATCCTTAGACTAGCTAACTTAGTCTTAGGCGATATTGAACACATATCTACCCTTTAGTCCAAAGATACCTCTTTTAGACTAAAATTACAAAACTTAAAGAATACTCGACAATTGCTTCAAACAAGCATTTTAACCATCATGACATAGTCATGATTATGTAACCCACACTCGGGTGTGGCAACTGATGCCCCCGACCACAACTCCGAACGATAATAAAAATTACACGTTGTAAATTGCGGGTGCATTTCATGCGGCGCGTTTACAATGTGTCCAAAAACGACAAGTGCACGCCATCGTGACTTGTTTTAAGATAAATCCATAAATATTAAAAGCGTTTAAAAATTAAAAAAGCTAAATGCACAATAGGTTAAAAATATTCAAATAATTAGATAATTAGGCCAAATATTAATAGTTAAGCGACCGTGCTAGAACCACAAAATTCGGAAATGCCTAACACCTTCTCCCGGGTTAACAGAATTCCTTACCCGGATTTCTGGTCCGCAGACATTTTTAAACAAAGTAAAAAATTTCCTTGATTTGGGATATCAATAAATAAATGGTGTCCCAGAATAAAATCCGACGGCGACTCTGAATTTAAATAAATCCCAAATTCGAATAATGTTACTTAAAGTGGAAAACCTCCCTTATCCCAACCTTACCGGGGGTGAAAAAGGACGTGTGAAAGCTCTGGCGACTCTGCTGGGGAAGCCGAACCCATAACCTCTGGTTCAGGGTTCAAGAACTCGAGCTTAGAATAGCTGTTATATTTGGCTTTCAGTATTACCTTATTTTTACATGTTTAAACCTAATGTGCTAAATTCCGCCTTTTTACCTCTTTGATATTATCTGAACTGCATATAATTTGTGCCGAAACCCCTTTTCTCTCTGAGTCTGCTAAATCATCTGGGAAGTGTGCACTTCGTGTGACTTCTTTTCTGTTAGAGTCATATCCAAATTTTAGAACGAGGTTCGAACAAGTTGCAAAGCCGGTGAAGCTTCTGTATTCCCGGTACGCTGCCCCCCCCTCCACTCCCCCGGGCTCGATCTGTCCGCTCGGTAATCCTGGTCTAAAACAAAACCCCAGGATTTAAACTTAGAATAACATAGCCTCATGCCGGATCCCTAGTAAGAACGATTATCTACATCATGTGCATTTAACTTAGGGGACTCAACACAGGGGTTGGGTCCGTCTAGGACAGGTGGACCTGAAATAAAGACTATCCTGATGCATCCTACCTGGCTATGTGTAGATTATTTTGTTTCGGCTTGTTTGTTGACCGACTAAATAAAAGAAATGTCAGAAAAATCAAGAGCGAAATAGAATAGAATTTTTTTTTGATTTTTGAAAAAAACACCAATATTCAAAATTGTCTCGAAACTCTGCCAAGATTTTGAAAAAATGGAGAAAAGAAAATAGTATTTCAAAGGAAGTGAGTCAGTGCATGTTTTTCAAATCGTGTCAAAATTTCCCGAACTACGCATTGTTTGATTCCCGCCGGTGTGGGATACGTAGGCAACCCTCATCGGGTCCAACCTTATTTTTCAAAAATATATGGTCATAAATAAAGGTGATGCCGTTATTGTCTAAGTATCCAAAATGTTCCAACGGGACGCCAGAAGGCTGTTTTTGCAAGAATAGCCACCTATGGTCTTTTTCAATTTTTTGACCTAATTAGCAAACACAACCCTAAAGTCTTCCTTCCTGAAGTGATGAAGGGCCATATTTGCAAAGATGGTCCATTTTTAATTAGTTATAGACTTTTTTGTAAAAGTAGCACCTTTTTCTATTTGGTCAAAAATAAATCATGGATTTGCTTTTTTCTTAACCAATCACCTAAATAAATGTGCAGGATGAGCACCGTTGAAAATATCCCCTTTAAAGATCTAGAGGAAATTTCCATAGGACTCCATATGTGGTGGAGAAACCTGGGGGAGGTCAGTAAAGGTGCCGTGGTAAAAGCTTTAGGCGGGCTCACCTGCCTTTTGAAGATTAATCCGAGGTTGGACATGATTGAGGCTCTAATACCATTCTGTGATCCAACGCACAATGTGTTTCATTTCTCGGATTTTGAATTGACACCAACATTGGAAGAGATAGCGGGGTATGCTGGCCTAAGTGAGAATCTCAAAAGCCGTTATACGGTAGCACCCAAAGCTGTGACTCCTCACAAATTCCTGGACCTTCTGAGCATCAGTCGGGAAATCCAAGATTCGAACTTATCTGAGGGATTCTGCACATTTTACTTCCTTTACCGTCGTTACGGGGATCCTCGGGGTTTTGAAGCTGTGAACACCGGTTTAACCCACCACGAGAATCAAACTAAATGGGAGGCCTGCCGAGGATTAGCCTTTGTGGTAGCATTCTTGGGTATCCTAATCTACCCGAGGAGCGATGGATGTATAGATATTGGACTCATAGGAGTAGCCGACTTCATGATAAAAAAGTCTAATGGCACTCTTGTACTAATGATCGTAGCAGAAATCTACCGTGCCTTAACTGTTTGCCAATCCGGAGGAAAGTTCTTTGAGGGCTGCAATCTACTCTTACAAAACTGGATGGTCGAACATCTCTGCCATCACCCAGGGTATATGGATCACGGTCTGACTAGCCTAAATTTCATTGGAGAAGCCTCGCTTGCACACTTGAATTCTTTGACTGCCGACCAAATTGAATGGACATTAGGTTGGCTCCCTATCAATGAAGTCATTTATATGTCAGCCGAAGTATGCTATCTTCTGTTGATGGGTCTCCAAAGTATTCAGCCGTATGCCCCACATCGGGTCTTACGACAACTAGGAAGGCATCAAAATGTTCCACACGTTGAAGACCTAAGTCAGCAAGTCATTGAATTATGCCCAAGAGCTGCATTTCCGGAAGATAGGGTCTGCTAGATTTGGCATCAGTGTAGATTTTTGGATCCAAAGACTCGAGTGAGGGATTTATCCAGAGGTAAGGTAGAGCCTGGCTACACCACTTGGTATGGAAGAAGGGGTAGAGAGCATCAAGAGCCGGAACGGCCCGCCAAGAGGCCCCACATACAATAATTTTCTGATGAAGCGCAAGAGCCTTGGGGTCAGTTGGGAAAAGAGAACAACTACAGGGCCACAATAAGCAAATTGGAATCCTAGATCAGAGATATCAAATTTGAAAACAGTTTGCAAACCGCCACAGCTGAAGGGGAGAAAAATAGGTTGATCAAAGAAAATGAGTTTCTCCGAGCCCAGATCCAAAAAATGAAAATAGCTGCTGAGAACCCAGAAAGAAGCATAACTGCTGAAAGACTTATCAATAGTCTTAGGCAAAAAATGTGCGACTATGGGGATGATTTGGACAAAGCTGAGGAGGAATTGACCAGAGCTCGAGAAAAATTGGCAAAAAATACGGAGGAAAGAGCAGAGTTTGTTCAAAAGCTGAAAAGAAAATATGACCAAGAAGTCACAGTCCTAAAGGAAAAGGTTTCCACCCTCGAGAATGAAATGGCTAAACAAGCAAAGAAGTTCAAAGCAGAAAGGGAGCACTGTTATGCGATGACTGCTCAGTTGGAGGAAGATTTGCAATAGTTTCAAGAACAGAACCATAAGGACACCCAGGTTTTAGAGGCTAGATCCCAACAGATAAAGAAATAGCTGATTATGTTGTTACGAAGTGCCAAGAATGTAAGGATATGACCCAATCCACCTTCTTCGCTGCGGTGATGGTCTTCGTCTGCCAGATAATGGATGACTTGAATCGCCTCCAGCAAGACATGACATGCAGGCCCAAGGCAAGACCGACTGATGTCCCATGGGCGCCTGGAGCAATAGAGGCACTTATGTATTCATGATGTCCCTTTTTCAGTCTGTATTTCGTTTTCCTGCTACAGTCTGTTTAAGTCTACTTTAAGTCTTTTGTAGTTTTTTAAAATTTCCAAGAACGTATGTCAGAGTCTTTTGTAATGAATGAAATTTGAAGTTTTACTTAATGAAACGAAATTTGAAAGACAGAATGTTTATTTTTCTTTGACACTTATTCCCTGAACTACGTAATGATTTGATTCACGCGGCATCGTGATACATAGGCAATCCACGTAGGATTCGATCATAGCCTTAAAAAGGAAAAGATAATCTAGAAGAAGAAAGAAAGAAATTTTGAAAAAAAAAGAAAGAGCAAAGAAGAAAAAGAAATTTAAAAAAAAAAGAGGCCGGGATGAAACACTCGATCGATACAAGACATGTAGAAAGCGTTTAACTGCCCAGGTGTATTGCATACCCCCCAATGTGTGATTCCCTGTATGTTGGATGCCTCAATCTAACAGTTTCTTGGTTTTTCTTAAGGTGTCGTTTTTTTAGGTGGTTGGTTTTACGGTAACCTGGCTTCACACCCATACTTCACAAGGTCGAAAGAGAGTGTCAAAATGACATCAGAAAGTCACATGCCAATCATCAACTCCTCTGAGGATGACCCGAGCTCGGTCATCCCGACATCTGAGTCAGCCATGGCTGAAGAAAATAGAATACTGCGTCGCTGCATGTTGGAAATGTGAGACGCCTGGTCTAATGGTAGGGAACCGCCCAACACCATCCCTGGTTTTCCTGAGTTGGTTCCCAGAACAGGTGGAACTTCCAATATACCTATCAGTTACCCAGATACCCCATTCGGGTACCCGACTATGTCAGCTCATTTCACCGGAATGCCTTCTGAGGTCGGCCCCCAGGCACTATTTTCCGGTGTATCCTCCAACATTTTTACCGGACCACCAACCTCCACCACGGTGCCGCCAACATTAGCTGGACCAAACTTCGAGCCGTCGGCCTTTACCTTTCAAACACCATCGTTCCATCTGGACGCAACTCATGTTACTCCAAACTCATACCCTCAGCAACCTCGGCACGAAGCCGCCAGGGGACAAGACAAAAAGAACCCCGAGCAAGAAGAGATGACTCGAAAAATGAAAAGCATTGAGCAGAGTCTCAAAAACATACAGAGATTAAGTGGTCAGAAAAGTGTTTCTTATGCCGACTTGTGCATGTTCCCACATGTTCACCTACCTCTCAAGTTTAAAACCCCCAAGTTTGAGAAATATGACGGACACGGGGACCCCATTGCTCATCTAAAAAGATGTTGCAACCAGATAAGAGGAGCAAGCAGAAAGGAAGAGCTTTTAATGGAGTACTTCGAGGAGAGCTTGGCTGGGATTGTGTCTGAGTGGTACATGGACCAAGATATATCCCACTAGCATATATGGGATGACCTGGCCCGGGACTTTGTCAGAAAATTTCAATACAACGTGGACACAACACCAGACAGGAATTCTTTGTCCAACCTCAAGAAAAAATATCAAAAAGCTTCAAGGAATACGCTATTAAGTGGCGTGAGCAAGCTGCCAGAGTAAAACCTCTGATGGACGAGACAGAAATGGTCAGCGTTTTCTTACAAGCTCAGGAGGCCGACTACTTCCACAATATGATGTCCGCCATGGGCAAGCCATTTGCGGAAGCGATAAAAATCGGAGAGATGGTTGAAAACGGTCTGAAAATCGATCGCATTCTAAGACAATCCGCCATAAGGGCCACTTCCCAGGCAATCCAGAGTGGGTCAGGAAGTGCAGCCAATAGTAAGAAGAAAGAGGAATCAACAATGATGGCCTCCAGTATAAGAAACTCCCGGCAGGCCCGAGGCTATTTTTCCAATGCCCCACGTCATTTCTACCCCCACCAAGATGCAGCGTATGCCGTAATGCCTCAACCTTATCCAATAATGAATGCCCAACAACACTATAATCAAAATCGAGCTCCACCACCCAGAAACAACCCTCCTCTCCAAGCTCAGTATAATCCTCGCCCTCCACAAAACAATCCCCGGGAACCACCCAGAAGGACCAACTTTACACCAATTGGAGAATCACAATATAGCCTCTTCCCGAAGCTGGTCCAAATGGGTCTGTTGCAGCCTGTACCCCAAAACAGGAAAAACCCAGAATCCCCCTCTTACCGGCCAGGTACTCGATATGCCTATCACTCAGGGGCCGAGGGACACGATACTGAGGATTGCTGGACCCTTAAGCGGGTAGTTGAGAGCTTAATAGAACAAAAGAAGGTGGTACTAAGGGATGAAGAAGCTCCAAATGTTACCAATAACCCGTTGCCTGCTCATAATAACGGGTCGATTACTGGTATGATTTGTGAAGATCGAGAATTTGATCCGGCTCTTAAAACTATCATCTCCATTACTGATGTAGAGAAAAAACCCAAAGCGACACCAAAATAAGCTAAGGAGGATAAGAAAAGTAACTCCACTCTTCCGGCCACAAGAAAGGTTGAAACAAAGACAGAGACAGGGCCTTCTAAAGATGCCGTTCTTTATGTTACCAGGGCACCCAGGAAGGAATTGTGTTAAGCCCGCCCAAAAGATTGCAACACAACAAGACTATGTCTAACGCCCCGAAAATATACATACCAAAGGGGACTTATGTGGCGTGGGGGCCGGTAATTTCACCAAGTCTGAATGAGCCTGTGGTTATTAGCCGCGCACCACAGAATCCCATAAAGGACACCACTGCCGTCCCTTGGCATTACAACAAGACGTTGGTGACGTACAAAGGAAAAAAAATTACTGGGGAAGCAAGTGAGATAAACTCATCAGAGAAATACCTCAACCTGAAAGAACTGAACAAAATCAAGAAGAAACGCTTTCCGCCTAAAGAGCCAATCAGTGCCGGAGAGGCGGAAGAATTCTTCAAAAATATGAAAACCTCTGAATACGCCGTAATTGAGCAGCTCAAAAAGTCCCCCACTCAATCCTCACTTCTATCCTTGCTGATAAGTTCAAATGAGCATCAGAAAATCCTGATAAAAACACTTAATGAAGCCTATGTTCCGGCCGAGACCACAGTTGAACAAATGGAAAGAATGGCGGAATGATTTTTTGAAGTCAACCGGATCTCATTTGGCAAAAATGACTTGCCTCCGGAAGGGGCTGCTCACTATGTGAAAAGAGTTATGGTGGATGACAGATCTGGGGTTGATATTTGTCCTCTCTCGTCCCTACAAAGAATGGAGATCGGGACTGAGAGAATCAGGCCCAACAATGTGTGCGTCCGCGCATTCGATGGCATCAAAAGAGACACAATCGGGGAGATTGATTTGGTCTTGACAACCGGCCCTGTAGATTTTGAAGTGACATTCCAGGTCTTAGATATGGATACTTCCTACAATTACTCCTGGGGAGGCCTTAGATCCATGCAGCAGGGGCAGTGCCATCTACTCTCCACCAGATAAATAAATTTGAGTATGAAGACTAGGAAAGTTTGGTCCACGGAGAGGACGGGAAATCTATTTACAGGGACCCATCGGTCCCATGTCTGGAAGCGAGGGAAGGCAGCGAGCATATAGTCTACCAGGCTTTTGAAATTGTGGTTGCTGACCAATATGAGTTAGGAACCCCGTGTACTCAACCCTTCCTATCAAACACATCAATTATGGTCTCTAGCAACATGATTAAACATGGGTACACACCTGGAAAAGGGCTCGGGGTGTCCTTGCAAGGCATTACACAACCTATTACCTTTCCTACCAGTAATAATTTTTTCGGCATAGGATTTCAAGCTACTCCCGATGATGAAAAATGGGTTGACCAACGTAAGAAAGATGGTTGTGTATTGCCTCAGCTAATCCCACACATCACCGAATCATTCGTCAAGCCAAAATACGTAGAGGAAGAGGAGGAGGCCTTCACGGCCGAAGAAATTGAAGAAATCTGTGGAGCAATGAGACAGATGTTGTATGAGGCTCATATGGTCCAACCAGGTGGCTCAAGCACTGCTGAAGTGCAATATATGGGGCCTGACGCCAAGCTCCAAAATTAGAAGGCTACTCCATTCCCAGTCAGGCGGGAGTCTCGGTAGTTCAGCCTTGCCATCCTTATACACTTCGTGTTATTCCAGGGTGTAACTCGAGTGTTTTTAGTTTATTTCCTCTTTAAAATTATGATGTAAACCCTCCTACGTTCAAAATTCAATGAAATGAAATTAATATTTCATAGTCCACAAATCTCTCTCTTTATTCGTCCTAATTGTTTGCTATTTTTTCTTATCTCTCTTTTCAGTTCTAATAATGCGGACTTAAATAACATGACATGCTTGCGGACTTCATGCCCAGATCTTGACACGCCGTCTAACCAAGAAATAATGAATCAAGAACCAGAATATGATGAAGATGAGGCTATTAGGGAAATAAATTGGGAATTGGAACAATTCGAGAATAAGCCTAAGCCAAACTTAAACGAAACCAAACTGGTTAATTTGGGTAATTCAGAAGAAGTCCGAGAAACCATGATAAGTATCTATACTGATGAAAAGACTAGAGACACTTTGATCCAACTTCTATTCGAATTCAAAGACGTGTTCGCCTGGTCTTATGATGATATGCCCGTTGATTTGGTGGTACACAAATTTCCAACCTACCCTGATTATCCACCTGTCTAACAAAAACAGAGAAAATTTAAAACATACATGAGTGACAAGATCAAAGAATAAGTCACTAAAAAATTAAGAGCTGGAGTAATCTGAGTGGTCCAATACACCACGTGGCTGGCTAATGTTGTCCCGGTACCGAAGAAAGACGGGAAAGTCCGAGTGTGTGTCGACTATCGGGATTTGAATAAAGCAAGCCCCAAGGATAACTTTCCATTTCCAAACATCCACATCCTGGTTGAAAATTGCACCAAACATGAGATACAATATTTTGTAGATTGTTACACTAGGTATCACCAGGTTTTGATGGATTAAGAAGATGCAGAAAAAACGGCCTTCACCACACCTTGGGGTACTTATTGTTACCGGGTCATGCCATTTGGCCTAAAGAACGCCGGTGCAACCTATATGAGGGCTATGACCACCATTTTTCATGACATGATGCACCAGGAGATTGAGGGATACGTGGATGATGTGATTATTAAATCTAGGACGCAAGACGACCATGTGCAGCATCTGAGAAAATTCTTCGAACATCTGCGTAAGTATGACCTAAAATTGAATCTAGCCAAGTGTGCTTTCGGAGTTCCGTCTGAGAAATTGTTGGGTTTTATAGTCAGTCGACGGGGTATAGAACTGGATCCGACAAAAATAAATTCTATTCGGGATTTTCCCCCTCCGAGAACCAAGAAAGAGGTCATGAGTTTGCTGGGTAGGTTGAATTACATCACCAGGTTCATTGCTCAGTTAACCTCCATGTGTGAGCCTATATTCAAGCTGTTGAAGAAGATGCAGCAATTAAATGGACGGATGAGTGCCAAGAAGCTTTCGACAAAATCAAAGAGTATCTGTCGAATCCGCTAGTGTTGGTCCCACCCGAACCTGGAAGACCTTTGTTCTTGTATTTGACGGTGTTGGAAAATTATTTTGGGTGCATTCCGGGCAACATGATGTGACCGGGAAGAAGGAACAAGCTATATACTACCTGAGCAAAAAATTCACAAGCTATGAATCCAAGTACACCTTGTTGGAAAGAACTTGTTGCGCCTTGAATTGGGTTGCTCAGAAGCTCCGACATTACTTGTTGGCTTACACCACCTACCTCATCACTAAGATGGATCCTTTGAAGTATATATTCCAAAAGCCAATGCCCACCGGGAGATTAGCAAAATGGAAAATCATGCTCACCGAGTTCGATATATTCTATGTCACCCGCATGACAATGAAAGCTCAAGCCTTGGCGGATCACCTGGCTGAAATCCTGTCGATGACGAATATCAACCTTTAAGTACTTACTTCCCGGATGAGGAAGTAAACTCAATCGAGGTAATCCTAGAAAACACCAACACTTGGAAAATATTCTTTGACGGAGCTGTAAATGCAAAAGGTTTTGGGATCGGGGCAATTTTGATTTCGCCCACGGGACAACACTATCCAGCCACCGCCCGTCTCCGTTTTTTGTGTACAAACAACACTGCTGAATATGAAGCCTGCATAATGGGCATGAACATGGCAATTGACATGGACGTAGAGGAGTTATTGATCATGGGAGATTCCGACTTGATCATCAAGCAAGCTCAACGGGAGTGGGAAACTCGAGATGTTAAGCTTCTTCCATATAGACAACATGTGGAGGATCATGGAAAATGATTCAAAGCCATCGAATTCAGGTATATTCCTCGATGCCACAATGAGTTAGCTGATGCACTAGCTACCGTAGCTGCAATGCTGCCATATCCGGGCAATGTCCATATTGACCCGCTAGAGACTCAAATTCGGGAAAGACATAGTTATAGTAACACGGTCGAAATAGATCCCGATGTCCAAGCATGGTATCATGATATCAAATGGTTCTTGAAAACAAAAGAATACCCGGAGCAGGCCAACGAGGAATAAAGGAGAACCATCAGAAGGCTCGCCAGCAGTTTCTTCCTAAGTGGGGAAATGCTGTATAGAAGGACTCCCGATTTGAATCTATTAAGGTGTGTGGATACCAAAGAAGCCGAAAAGATTATGAATGAGGTACACTCAGGAGTATGCGGTCCCCATATGAACGGATATGTCCTCGCCAAGAAAATCCTGCGGGCATGATATTACTGGATGACTATGAAGAAAGATTGTTTCAGCTTTGTCCGGAAGTGCCATCAGTGCCAAATACATGGCGACCTGATCCATGCGCCACCTTCAGATACATCCCATGTCAGCACCGTGACCATTCGTTGCCTGGGGAATGGATGTCATTGGGCCGATCGAGCCGAGAGCTTCGAATGGGCACAGATTTATCTTAGTTGCTATCGACTATTTCACGAAATGGGTCGAGGCAGTCATGTTCAAAGCCTTCACTAAGAAAGCAGTGGTGGATTTTGTGCATTCCAACATTATCTGTCGCTTTGGCATTCCGAAGACCATCATCACTGATAATGCTGCAAATCTCAATAGCCATTTGATGAGGGAGGTATGTGAACAATTTCAAATTACACACCGTAACTCCACCCCTTACCGGCCTAAAGCCAATGGCGCCGTTGAAGCAGTAAATAAAAACATCAAGAAAATCCTCAGAAAAATGATTCAAAGTTCCAGACAATGGCACGAGAAATTTCCTTTTGCATTATTGGGATATCGCACGACCGTGCACACATCGGTTAGAGATACACCTTATCTATTGGTTTACGGCACTGAAGCCGTAATACCTGCAGAAGTTGAAATTCCCTCCCTTCGGATCATTGTCGAAGCTGAAATTGAGGATGTTGAATGGGTCAAAACCTGGCTGGAACAGTTAACTTTCATTGATGAGAAAAGAATGGCCGCAGTTTGTCACGGGCAGTTGTACCAACAAAGAATGGCCCGCGCTTATAACAAGAAAGTGCGACCTAGGAATTTCGAAGTGGGGCAACTCGTGCTAAGACGTATCCTCCCACATCATGAAGAGGCGAAAGGAAAATTCGCCCCAAATTGGAAAGATCCATACATTATAAGGAAACTACTACCAAAAGGAGCATTGTACTTGGGGGACATCGAAGGAAACGACCCCGAAATGACTGTCAATGCAGATGCAGTCAAAAGGTACTATGTTTGACCTTTTCGTGATGTTGGTTCTCCCGATCAAAATGACGAAGGCTTCCATCCACGCTACCCCAAACACTACCAACTTTTATAAACCCTTTTGAGCCGATTACTTTTATTTGATTAACCCCTTTGGGAACCTAAAAGTGTTATTATTCTAAAAAAAATGATGAAATGAAAAACAAAAGAAAAATGAAAAAAAAAATCAAAACAAAAACCAAAACAAAAATGTTTCCCTGAACTACGTTCGACTTGATTCCAAAAGGATACGTAGGCAGCCTCTCTCTGGGGTTCAGTCACACCAAAATAAATTTCCACATTTCCCCAAGAGTTTAAGCTGGGGAAAATTTTATGATATGCTCGGCGATGTTTTCGCCTGAAAGGTTCCAAAGTTGTAATTCAATACAAATTCTTTTCACCAAAATCCTGTTCAAGTCCTTCCGAACAATCGGCAAAGATGTCTAAAATTGGAGGATACAATTACATGGATCTAATACAACCAAATGAGAAGAATAAATGAGAGAGTCTTATCGGTGAAAATCCACACGGGCACCGTAAGGCGACGGTAAGCAGAGAAATTAAAAATGAGAGAGTCTTGTTAGTGAAAACTCGCAAAGAGCACCACAAGGCGACGGTAAGAAGAGAAATCAGAGAGGTTAGCCGGTGAAAACCCGCAAAGGGCACCGCTGATCGAAAGAGAGGATAATTGGTCACTATCACGAACATAGTCCGGGGCAAGGTTTCTCAATTTCGAGGTAATAATTGTGATGAATTTTTGAGAGTCGGGCGATTTACATGGATCAGGAATCCAGTCCTAAAGGCTTGTCATGTTCATTGAAGTTCGCATGTACTCCATATAATTCCTTCTTTCCTTTCCCCGAAAGGGGTACCTCTTGTCTAAATTCATTATCCATTCCATCGTCTATTTTTCTTTGAATCCCTTCGGTCTAACTCTATTCCGAAACTAACGCAAAGAAAAGATGGCAAGACTGATTTACAAGGTTCTCATTTGACATGGGCTAATATGTAAAAGACACACAACCTCGTCAGGGGGCATTGAGTCGATCTCGACTGGCCATAGCGGTCGATGCTTCGAACTCAAAATCCTTGAAAAGAGAAAATCAAATTGCGGTGCCTATAAAGGTGAATGAAGTTGAAAGCTTGAGTCCCACATGGCTAACCATCTCGGAAAAGTTTGAAAAACCGAAATACTCCAAATGCTCTAAAGTTAACGTTGGAGGAAAAGTCAGAAATGAAAGGCAAAAAAGGCAAAATAAAGTAAAAAATGTTGGATCCCACGCGACCAACCGCCATGACAAAGTTTCGAAAGGCCATGGCCTCTAAGGTTAGAAATGAAATCAACCCCCAGCAAGCAGCAGTTGAAATCTTCGTCAAAAGGAAGGGCCGGAATCAAGTGGTTGAAAATCAAAGCCACAAAACCAACCACCGTTTCAAACTAACAAATTGTTCTTTGTTTGAAAAATAGGAAACAAGTGCAAACCGAAAGCAACTTTTCAAGGAGCAGGTGCAACCAAATGGAGCTGCGCAAGGGCTAGAAGTGGTTCTGCAGTGATAATTCCAAAAAAAGGAAGTCTCCTCTAAAAGTTCTTTCCCGCATTTACTCATTCTCTGAAAATAAAATGAAAAAAATAGAGAAGAAGAAGAAGAATAAATGATGTGAAATAATTCAAACCTAAAGTAGTATAGGGCCTCTAATCCCTAGCTACACCTTTTCCAACATAGGGGTCCCACTCCCTAGCAGACACCAACATAACCTGGTGATCTTTTCCTGACAACATCATAACCTGTTGATCATCTCCTGATACTGGCATAACCCAGTGATCTCTTTTTCCCGGCAACAACATAACCTGTTGACCTTTTAGACACCAGTATAACCTGGTGATCTTTTCGTGACAACATCATAACCTGTTGATCATTTCCTGATTCTGGCATAAGCCAGTGATCTCTTTTCCTCGGCAACAGCATAACTTGTTGATCTTTCCAGACACCAGCATAACCTGGTGATCTTTTTCCGACAACAACATAACCTGTTGATCATTTCCTGACACTAGCATAACCCAGTGATCTCTTTTCCAGGCAACAACATAACCTGTTGACCTTTCCAGACACCAGCATAACCTGTTGATCATTTACCGACACTGGAATAACCCAGTGATCTCTTCTTTCCACACACTAGCATAACCTAGTGATCTTTTCCTGACAACAGCATAACCTGTTGACCTTTCTAGACACCAGCGTAACTTGGTGATCTTTTTTTGACAATGTCATAACTTGTTGATCATTTCCTGAAACTGGCATAACCCAGTGATCTCTTTTCCAGGAAACAACATAACCCGTTGACCTTTTCAGACACTAGTATAATCTGGTGATCTTTTCCTGAAAACAACACAACCTGTTGATCCTTCCCCATACGCCGACATAACCTGTTAATCGCTCTCCCGGCAACATCGTAACCTGTTGACCTTTCCCGACACCAGCATAACCTGGTGATCTTTCTTGACAACATCATAACCTGTTGATATTTTCCTGACACTGGCATAACCCAGTGATCTCTTTTCTTGACAACAGTATAACCTGTTGATCCTTCCCCAGACACCGGCATAACCTGGTGATCTTTTCTTGACGACAACATAACCTGTCGATCTTTTCCAACATAGGGTCTCCAATACCTAGTTGATTATACTTCTACGCATAGGGTATCCACCCCTAGTCTACATTCACTCCGGGTACACCGTTCCCGGCTTTTCATTACTTTCAATAATAAAGTAGCATAGATTTCGTTACAATAACTCACGAAATTTTCCTAGTGAAAACTGGGGAAAAATATTTCGTTCGTTCTTTTTGATTTTGCGCAGATTACACTTTAGGACAATGGATTCGATACAACCGAAAGAAGACGTCTCAATTCAGAATAAAAGGAAAGAAGAAAGGGAAAAGAGTTGAACCCCAAGTACAGAAGCGAAAAAGATGTGGACTGCTCAAGGAAAGATTGAAGTCACAAGCTATGCATTGTCCCTTCATATCTGAAAAAGCTGAAGAAGATTGAACCAACACATACAACTAACAAGCATCAAGATTCAAATCAGAGTCTGCGTGAAGAAAACAACCAAGACTCAAGATCAAGCTTCAAAAGACTCATAGATGGGAAGCTTGTAACTCGTAGTTGATAGGTTTAGTTTAGTCTTTTTCACTTAAATGTTGGTGTAATAAGGAGCTCAACAAGCAGTAACAGCAGCAACAGCAACGACAGTAGTGAAATCACAGTTACCCGGTAGTCCCAGCTACCAAAACTTCCAGAACTACACTGACCTGATTCCTTTATAGCCAAAGATATGTAGGCAACCTTGAAGCATGGTTCTGTCAAACTTTTCAAAAAACACTTCACATGGAGTATGCGAACGGGTAAAAATCGTTCATGACTACTCACTTTGTCTTTGCCCGAAAACTCCTCGTGGTTCCGAGCAAAGAGGGGCAGCTGTGAGCATGTGATTTTTTACCCACCATGTATTCCTACAAAATTCAATAAATTAATTAGTTTTATAAAAATTTTTGAATTTCAGTTTTGTTTGTGAATCGTTTTTGCATTGCATAATCATAATTCGTATTTTAAAATTTATAAATGATTTGAAGTTGCATAATTAGGTGCGTAACTTTAATTATTATTATCAGGAAATTACAAAATTATTATTGAAATAAATAATAACGAAATATGATTATTTGACATAATATAGATTTAATTGATAATTGCTTAATTTACTCATTCTTTCCAACAAAATTGCGGAGTTTATTAGGAGTATTAAATTAAATAGTGTTACTCATGATTAACTTATCTATTAATTTATAATTAGATGAAACTAAGTTAAAATTAGTTACTATTTGTCTTTATAATTTAATTTGAATTAATTAGTTAATTAAATTAAGTTAAGGAAGGGATTAATTCTGACCTGGGCCAAAATTACCCAGGCACAAACCCTTCTCTATACACTCAAACACCCCAACCCAAACCCCAAACCCGGCCAGCCCTGTTACCCCCCAAAACGACCCCCTTTCAATTAAGGAAGCAATCCCAACCGTTGATCTATTTTGATCCAACGACTGGGAACTCAACAACCCTAAATTATATATATGTCCAAATACCCCCACCTACCCTCATTCACCCAAAGTCTAACACCCCCCCACTCTCTAATTTCTCTCCCAGATCAAACCCTAGCCGCCTTTAGACCCCCCCACCGGCTCCGCCGCCCGAAAATCGCCTCACGGCGGCGGAACCACTTCAAATCACCCCAAAACTTCACCAAACGATCTTCTCCACCCTCTCAACCTTAATATCTCACCTATATCCCCAAAAACCCTTCCAAATTTCTTTAATTTCAGATCTAAGAATCTGAAAAACCTAAAGAAAAAAATCTTCTTCCACTGGCCGATTTGAAAGGAACTAACGACTCAAACCTATGTAGATTCGTGCTAGGAACTCCCTCTCTCTTTGTTCGTTAATAATCAAGGGTCTTAGTTGAAAATCTTCCCTAAATGATTTTGCAGTATATGTTTTTCCTTTGTGATTTTTCTTTTTTTTTTTTCTGAACCTACTTGATTCCGAATACGGCTTGTTCACTTAAATGTGTTCATTGATTAATAACTTAGGGTTTTTTTTTGTGTCGCTAGTCGACTGAAGTTCCCTCCCTCATCTTCTTAAATTGTTCGTGTGCTACAAATTTACTATTCGATTCTAGAATTGCTGTAATCACTGTTCTTCTGTAATCCATTAATAGCCTCCATGCATGAATCAATTGTAGTTAGGGTTCCTAGATTTTTCCTACGGAACATTAATGATTAACTCCAGTTACCCTTAAATGATAATTACTTTTGTGTTTCCTGATTTTTCTCTTGATTTTGTCAAATTCTGAATTTTCTCCTTAGACCGTTTCCTATCGACTCCATTTTAGGATAATAATTTAGGTTCATATACCACCCCCTCTCCCTTATTTTTCCTTATCCATTCGGTATAGGTGTTGTTAATTGTTGATTAGTTAGGATTTCATGATTTTGCTTGGATTTATTTAATTCTGAATTAATAAGCTTTTCTTTGATCTATTTTTATTTTTCTGATTTTAGACTACAGAGTTTAGGTTTCATGTTATAGGTTTAATCGTTAGTTTTTCTCAACTGATTGTATTTTAGTTTAGGTTTTTCAGATCTTCCTTCAGCTATCCTTTCCACCCTAAAATAATTTGTTAAGAGAAGTAACTAACTAGTCAGTATAATACTACATGTCTTAGGTATGCTGAACTAATAATTAATCATGTATTCAAATGCTTCTAACTAAAATTACTAATTTTCAGTTTAGGCATAGTCTAATTTTGATCTTTGACTTTGACTCTTAGTTTAGACTGCTTAATAAATACTTATGTGTGGTAATTGAATATACATATTAAGGGATTATTCTAATTTTTTAATAATCCTCCTAAGTGAATCCTGTTTTTGAACATAACTGTTTAACTTAGGCTAAGGTTCTTAAAATAGACAATTGATTTCTAGTGTAAGGAAAGCTAAGCCTAGTTACTTAACTAAGTTAATCACATAATAAGGTCACTTGAATTAGCTAAGTTTAAGTCCAAAAAATAATTCACTTGCTTAAGCTAGTTTCAAGTCACTATTGAGCAAGGGAAATTTTCAGCTTCTTCATTAGTGTTAATCAATCAATTAGGATGAAATTAGTCAACAATAATGAATAACTCAACCTTTAACACTAAAAGGGTAATTACAAGGGTATTGAGGGGTAGTATAGGAATCTCAATTGAAGAATCTTGGGTGTAACAACCCAAGAAACTTCTAGAATTAGGAAATATTAGAAAATCAAATTTTTCTAGGGGGTAAAACAGTAACTTTAAAAGGGGATAAGAGATGGAATCAATAGGAATGTTCTAGAAGGGTACAACTGTCTAATAGGATAAGGTTTGACAGCTGTACCTGTACTATTTTCAACCCAATTAGATAAGGAATATGCTAATAAAATGCTACCCTAAAAATTCTTATAAATACCCTACCCTATTCTCTGAAAAAGACAGATCTTAGACACTTTACACACTCTAGGATATTTTATAGACTCTTGACAGCTGAAAGACTCTACACAAATCTGAGTATAGAAATCTCACACACATAGTAAAAATCCTACACTAAAAATACTCAAAGAGATGCAAAAAATATCTTAAAATTTGGTTTTTCCTCAGTCTTGGTGTTCTGAAACATGGACCATAGTTGCTGATTTTCTGGTTCATTAAAAATTTTGGGTTGAAATCTGAGTTTTTTTTATTGCTGGTTCTTACTCTATTTTCTGGTATTCGAGCTTCTTTTTCTTGGGTTTTAATACTGCTGTTTGCGACTTGTTCTTGCTGCTGTGTTAAGCTTCAAATAGCTTGGGTTTTCTTGACCTTTATTTGGTCAAAATTTTCCTTGCTGTTTTTTTGCATTTTAAGGTATGTAACTTTTACCTTGTATTAAATAGAATTTCTGCCTGAAATCCTGCTTAAATATCAGTGTTTGTATAAATTTTACTATGAATTTCAGCTTCTATGTGTTGAGATGTTTATTCATGCTTAAAATTCAGATTTAGTGGCATGCTGATTCACCTTTGTTGGATTTAAATGATGTATATGCGTACTTGCATTTTGGCTTTAGTTTTTTATGCTATGTGTTTTAATGGTCCTAACCTTTGTAAGAATGTGAAGTTACATGAAATAGCGTTATAGAGGTGAATCTGACCACTATTTAGGTCAGATTCACTCTAAAAATGCAAATCTTTGGTTCTATTTGAGAGTGCAGGTGTTCTGTTTGGTTTTGGCTAAGAAAAAGTATTTTGGTTGAGTAGATCTGAAGCAGCAATAGATTAGTACTATTACTATCATTTAAGATGTTGTATATTGTTAAGAATTCTTATATTTTGCAGTTGAACATTGATGTATCTATTATTTTTAGAGCTGTTGTAAACAAAAATTGGACTGTTAGAATGTTAATTTGTATATAGAAAATGGGCCAGACTGCTAAAATGACCCATTAAGGCCCGAACCAGGCTGAACCACAGGCTATTGGGCCTAAGGGTACAAAAGCCCCAAAATCGTAGTATTATGTTTGGCACAATCTGATTCAGTCCGAAACCGGGTTAGCATAACTTTATTAAAATCTGTATTCAGATTTGTTTCTTATGCTTCTTATCGATCTTGAACTTATGGTAGGTTTAGGTACAGTTTTACATATACCTTCAGGTCCAGATTAATTCTACTTAAAGGTCATTAAAACATATTGAAAGATGGTTAATAAAAAAACAGCCAGATGTTGATCAAAGCAATTCGATTGTCTTTATAGGAATATGATTTAATAAAATCAACAGTCAGCCCTTACCAATTGCTCAACGTGCTCCTCACCAAATTTTGTTCATATCAATGGCCACTACAAACAAAAAACAGAATTGAAAATTGTTTGTTTGTTTAGTGCATTTCATTTTTTATCGCAAAGCATGGAATGGTAATAAATAGCCTTGAAAAAAAATAAGATTATACCATTTTAAATGTCTTAACTAATGTCGTTTAAGTTTTCTTGTTTTCTTACTCCTGAATTTTCTAATATCATTTGATATCATATGCACGACAACCCATTCATGATTATATTTAGAGATTGAACAAAATACGTTGGCCTAAGGTGCAAATTACAAATTGGGCCAGATTTGGCCATGGCCCAAATACTCATCCTTAGACTAGCTAACTTAGTCTTAGGCGATGTTGAACACATATCTACCCTTTAGTCCAAAGATACCTAATTTTAGACCAAAATTACAAAACTTAAAGAATACTCGACAATTGCTTCAAACGAACATTTTAACCATCATGACCATAGTCTTGATTATGTAACCCACACTCGGGTGTGACAACTGATGCCCCTGACCACAACTCCAAACGATAATAAAAATCACACGTTGTAAATTGCGGGTGCATTTCATGTGGCGCCTTTACAATGTATCCAAAAATGACAAGCGCACGCCATCGTAACTTGTTTAAGATAAATCCGTAAATATTAAAAGTGTTTAAAAATTAAAAAATCTAAATGCACAATAGGCTAAAAATATGCAAATAATTAGATAATTAAGCCAAATATTAATAGTTAAGCGTCTGTGCTAGAACTACGGAATTCGGGAATGCCTAACACCTTCTCCCGGGTTAACAAAATTTCTTACCCGGATTTCTGGTCCGCAAACATTTTTAAATAGAGTAAAAAATATCCTCGCTTTAGGTTATCAATAAATAAATGGTGTCCCGGAACACCGCAAAAAATTTGGGTTGCGACTCTGAATTTAAATAAATCCCAAATTCGAATAATGTTACTTAAAGTGGAAAAACTCCCTTATCCCAACCTTACCGGGGATGAAAAAGGAGGTGTCGAAATATGCTCTACATTATTTTAAAATATTTTCCTACGAGTATATATGGATTACAGAGACAAGTATAAATGTGAGTAGACTTTGAAGGATCCCGTAATTAACAGCGGGTTCTTTAGACCTGGTGTACCTTGTAATTACTGATTACCGTTATAGCCCTCGCTAGTGAGAAAGTAGAACTAGCATACCGCTACCGATTTCCCTCGAGTAGGGACTACCGTTTTATTTGACTTCTTGCGAAGAAGTCCACAGTTATACCGATTACATGATCCGTTCATTGAAACCTCGCAAACACGAATATTGATATTACACAGTATTTACCGAACTTATTACCGAATTGTCAATTAATTTATATTACATGAAAAACATGATGAGACTGATTATTCTTTATTGTTTCTGAAAGGGCATTCTTATGATATTTTTTGTTTAAGATATATACTAGCATATTTTCTGACTTGTCCCTAATAAAAACGGTTGTGGTTAAGTGTTAGTACTCACTGAACTAGTATTCATTCCCCGCTAATTTTTTTTACAGAGACAGCAGTTGATGTTGGCGAGGATTTCATTAACTAGAGCGCTCATGTAGATAGTTCTTGGTGAGCCTCACACTTGTTCGCGTGGGCAGATATTTTATTTATGGTCATGATATTTTCTTTGAACTCCTAGAGTCGCTCAATAGTCATTCTTTTAGTGTCATGAGTATTCTTTTGTTATTATAGACTTATGTTGAGCATCGCGCTTTATTATCAAAGTTGGAAATAAATTAGTATTTCTAGCTGTTAGTGGGTGGACTATTAATGATAGATATTTGTTTGGGTTAATTGATAAAGTTATCGTTGTTTGGATTGATATTAGGATGTTGGATCTTGATTTGAGACTTAGAAATTTTTGGATAGTCCCAAAAACAGGGAAGACTCTATCTATTTTTCTGTAAAGTACCGGTAAAACTTACTTAGGGGTACTTGCTCCTAAGTGCCGGTCATGATCCTAAATTGGATCGTGACACATGAATACTATCATCAAGAAAAACATGATCCTATAGCTTGGTTAGTCATATACTAACTTGTTATGTAATATACGCTATGTTATAACATGAATTGACTATATTAAAATGTGAAGTTTTAAGTGCTTTAAAATTTAAATCTCGTTTATTTATTAGAGTAAAAAAATATAACTAGGCGATGTTTAAAGAAATTTTGTAAAATTGTAGCAACATAAGTTATTATCATCCACGGCACCTAAATATTAGTGTATCCTAATAGCTTTCAAATAAATGATCCAAAAATTCAACTGGACAAGAATCAACCTCATAAGGAAAGTGTTCCTATTTTTTCGCTCAAATTTCTTTTCCATTTGGGAACCTCCAATCCATAACATTGGCCCAACAATAAATTCTAGTGTCAATGCTTTCTTTTAGCATCACCACTTTAAGTCTTTCTTCCTTTCTGATTGTCTCTGAGTTCCGACCTAATAAAGTTCAAGTCCCTGAGTAAAAATGACATTTAATTTGGGGTTCAATGGCTCATAATTTTTCAAGAATTGAGATATACTTAACTTTTTGAATAATTTAAACTTTTATGACGATATTTGTCAACTCTACTGCTACAAACAAACAAAAATTTAAATGAGAAAAATCTCAACAAACTTCATTAAATGATATCATCTGTATAAAAACCAAATATAAATATGATTTAAATAAAGCTCAAGCTGGTCAATTTAAAAGAATGCTCTATAGGAATATTCATTTTCCAATTTATAGTCTAGCTAAAAAAAACAAATATGTCAAGACAGAAAAACCGGTGAAGAAGCATGGTCATATTAGCATTGCCTCGTTTTCTTTTTTATAAATAAATTGCCCTGCGACCACAGTTAACTGTGGCAATTAGCATTCCCACTTAAATTAGCAGATAATTGACATATCTTCAAGAAAAGAAAACTACTAGTTTAAGATCATATCTTCAATACAAACAATCAAATATGTTATCATGCTTACAATAAATTTCTCAAAATCAAGAAAAGACTGTCTCCATCACACCTTATTATAAGGCAACCAGTAAATATAAAAGATAAATCCTATTTTTTTTTCGTTTTTCATTTTTCTTCTTTTTGGTGGATAGGAAGAACATGAATAACAGGAGAGAAGACAATAGAAGAATTCACTATGGCTATTAGATGCATCAACAACAGTCCGTAATCCCACAAGTTGGGTGACGGGAGGTAGTGTGTACGCAGACCTTACCGTTACCTTCAAGAAGACAAAGAAGCTGTTTTCGATAGACCCTCGTCTTGGACTATGTCTATTGAATCTTGACCCAAATTCCCTTACTTGGTATGTCTTGATGAACCACAAACAACATATAGTAACCAGGTGGTGCTAATTTACCAGAATTGGGGAAGATCAAATTGATTTGGTAAGTGGACTTTCCAATCCTTCTCACTTTTCCAGTTGAAAGCACAAGCATTCTTTGGTTCATAGTATTTGAATGTGTATTAAACCCTGGTGCAACTATTGTTACTTTGACCAAATCTGTGTTTAGTAATCCGGAAACGGTAAACCGAATATTAACACTTTTCCCATACTTGGTTTTATGACGGGAAGCGGGAGAAATGATCTGTGGTCGCAAATTAGCAGATTCTGGATCCAAATAGGATGGTGAAAATGCCTCCAAGCTTAAATCCGTTGGAAAAAGAACTCTGGTAAAGTTGTAAAACTCGTTTGGATTACTACCACCAACAAGAACCCGGCCATCTCGGAGTAAAACCGCCGTTGAGTGGTACATTCTGGGTATGGCATTCAGGTTTTGTACCTCGAATCTAGAACCAAATGGGTTATCGGGTCGATAAATCACCGGACTCAAAACCGGTTTCCTAGCGATTTGCCATCCAGCAGTGCCCGCTGCGGCTCCATTGATGATCAAGACATTTCCGTTTGGTAGAATTACCATGTCACCCATTGTTCGAGCTAATGGCATTGTCTCCATGGTCCACTGTGGATTCGGGTCGGTAATTGTAATTCGCCCGCACGTGTTTAATGCACCTATAAATTCACCTTTGTCCGCTTTGGGGTATGACCCTCTTGGTGCTCCACCACACACCAAAACTTCAGCTTGAATTGTTCGTGACCGCAAGTTCTTTAGCGGAAGAAGAACTGCAGAACCCGAACTTGGATAATTTCTTGGGTCGCCACCAGGTATTTGTGGGTACGTTTTTACCACCTTGTTTGCCTTGTAGTCGAACAAGATAGCTCGATCATTAGCAAAAATGAATAGGTTTTCATCCACATTGAGAAAAACAAACGGGAAAAGATTGTTCTCTTCTCTAGGATTATTAGTTTGCTGAAGAAAGGGTAGGCTAAATACGTTGTTGGTTGAAGCAGTTTTGGGATAAAACTCGTAGTTAAAAGCCTTACGACCACCAATGATAATTTGCCTCCCATCGGGTAGAATATGATTGGTTGAATACCATCGACTCTGAATTAGGTTACCTCCCATTTCCTGCCAGTCACAAGTGTTGCATGGTTTGACTACTCTAATCATACGTTCACCGTCGTTGAAACCACCAGTTTGGACCAAAGAACCGTCGGAGTCGACGGAGCCAGAGGAGCACCACACATCGGTCTGGACCATGAGGGGTCGCACAGAATTGGTGGAAACATCGTACTCGACAGAGTGAGCAGTGCAGTCAACTTTCAAGGCTAGGTCATTAGGGTTGTTGCGACATTTGCCATTGGGTAACGAGATGTTGGATGGGCCAAAGTCAGTACGGTCGTACATTATGACTCTGTCGTTATTGAGGAGTTGCATGTGCATGGCTGAAATGCCAATGTTGGACATCAGTAGCTGCCACTTGCCACCCGCAGCGTTAGCCAAGTTCTGGTGAAATGGTAGTAGCAGAAGCAGAAGCAACTGCCAAAGAATATTAAGAGGAATTGTTGTTCTAATCGCCATGAGCTATGACTTTTATTTCTTTTTCCTTTTTGGTTCAGACGATTTCAAGACAAAAGGAGGATGAGGAAGTGAGTTTTCTTTAGGAGAGGAGAGGAATGGTGTTATGAGATTTCGAGATGGGAAATGTCCTTTATATACTAGTTTGGGTACGTGATATCTTAGTAGGAAATGATATACATATAGTACCAGAAACAAGGCAATAGTTTGCAAAAAATATATAATTCGGTTTGGTGGCAGTTTTTCGGTATAAGAAACTGGAAAAAATATTAATTGCCATATTAATATGACATTTCTCAATGCGAAATAGAGATTAGGAATATTTGAAAGATTTAGTCAACGCAATCTCCAAAAAAATAAAATAGAAAGTCAACTCATAGTATTGCTCCAGCTAGCTAGTTATCTCTTTTGTATAGTTAGACCCCCGTAACATAATCTCTATATAATAAAACTTTACTATAAAAGTCAAATTTTTTTCGGAATTAATTTTTATATTATGTTATAATGTATATTTTTTATAACAACACTTTACTATAGCAACAAAAAATATATTAAAGTAAATAAGTTATTATAGAAAAATTTGACCATAAAAGATTACATTGCACCTTGTTTTCAGCCTCGTATCTCTTTTCTTTAATTTGTGAGTGTATGAGTCGTGGGTGTATATTTTCGGCACGACAGGGCCAATTGAACCATGGAGGGAATGTATATCTTAAGTACTATTAATTTGGTCCCATATCATCCCAAAAATGAAATAATAACAATAATAACAACAATAATTTAGAGACAAAATAAGCAGCTTATGGGTTTATTAACTTAATTTCCCATCTGTCAGAGATCTCTCTTGTTATTTCTATAGGTTGTGATAATCCTTTTGTTTGTTGTTTAGATATCAAATAATTGTTTATTTAACTTCTTAATTTGCACTCATTCCCTTGGAATATGTAAAATAATAATATTATAATTATAAGATTACGATACATAGTATTTTCATCGATAATGCTGATAATGGTGGTTAGTCATGGCTGCTTAGTGCACAATAACAGAATAATTCAGTATATGCAGTTATATTTCTATTATTCCATCATAAATACGAATTATATAATACTGTATAAGTATGTAATATTTTACTGGATTACGAAGAAAAATTGAATAATAAACAAATTCTGGCTAATCAACTTCTTATTTCTCCTTCGACAAAATGGACCTGCGTCTCTCTTTCCTATCCTTTTCTCTTTTCTTATATTTTCGATCATTTTCATTATATTGGTAAAAATTTGATCCACGGAATAAGTTAGAGAGTGAGAATAACCTTAAATTTCCGAGCTATGTTTAATTAAAGTTTACTCTGATATGAATAGAATTATAATTAGAGTGAATGTCTATCTTTTAGAGAGTTTGTTACTTTGTGGGTAAGTTATTTCCCCCTATAAATAGAGGGGTCTTACCCCATTGTAAATCATCCCAAAATTCAATAAGAATTACTTCTCTCTTTTCCTTGCAATATTATTCTTTTCCTTATTGTTTTATTTCACGTTATTGTTAGGACCGAAAAAATCAGGTGTCATGCGGGAACTAGTAATGCAACAATTGAACGACAACAAAATCAGACAACAAAACGAGAACTCTACCAAAAGAGACACAAACATTTAACGTGGTTCGGTCAATTGACCTACGTCCACGGTGGAGATGAGCAATCCACTATAATAAAAGAGAGTACAAAATAACGAGAGAACAACCTCACGAAGAGGCAAACACAAGTGACACACTAACACTTGTCCCGTAAAGTTCTCTCCCTAAACACGACTCTCAAACACCATATGGCTACATTGTGGATGCTATTGAATGAGAAGGAAGGATCTTCAATTTATAGAAGTCCAAACCTTTTCCTAGAAGAAAAGGGACTAGCCAAATATGGAAGAATTATAATTTCCTTCTACAAGAAGGAAAACCCAATTATGGTAAATATATTGTCCTTTCCTTCAAGAGATAGGAAAATCAAATATGGTAAAAAATCAAGACAACCCTAACAGTTACCAGCACGAGACTCTACCGTCTCAAGAAGCTCTTTGAGAATATTAAGCAAATATGGATATCTCACAAAGCAAACTTGGATCATAACCCAATTATAAAAATATTTGTTTAATTGATTCATGTACGACACATACAATATCCAAAGAGTAGAAATAGTTCTCTCATTTAAGTATGTGTAAGGCAGATGTTACTACAATTTATGGTAGTAGTAATCTAACTGAAGGCTCTGGAAGAGCTACTATAACTTTGCCTAAGGGAACAATATTTGTCGTAGATAATGCAATGTTCTCCTCCAAGTCCAAGAGGAACTTGTTGAGTTTTAAAGATATCAGCAGAAATGGATATCATATTGAGACAATAGATGAGAATAATCTTGAATATTCATCGTTACTAGAAATGTCTCTAGCCAGAAAAGGGTTATTGAGAAATTCCCATCTTTATCTTGTGGCCACTATTGGAAAAAAATATAACGATCCGACTGGTTATTTTGAGCATTTGCACTTTTCTCAGTAATTTGAGGGCATGAGTATCCCCCATGATGTATTATGTGATGACCCGATATGTCATCTTATATTTTAGAACCTAATTCTGTATTTCGAAACCTCAAATACCTCATTTAAGCCCTCCTCGATTTGCATGCACAGTCTGGTATTTTTACGGAAAGCTTTTATGTTAAATACATGAAATTTTCGCCTTAAAATCCATTTGAGTTGACTTTGATCAATGTTTTGAGCAGACGGACTCGGATCCGTATTTTGAAGGTCTCGGTGGGTCAATATCGTGATTTTGGACTTGGGCATATGCCTGTAATCAAATTCGGAAGTCCCTAGCTCGAGTTATCGCATTTTGTTGAAATTTGAAAGTTTAAAGGCTTAATGAATCTAAAGGTTTAATCAATGTTTGAATTTATTGATACCGGGTCCGTATTTTGGTTCCGGAGCCCAGTATAAGTTATTGCTATATTTATGACTTATCTGTCAAATTTGGTGCTCAATTCGTTGTTTTAGGTGTTATCTTGGCGATTTGGTTGCGCGAGCAAGTTCATATAATGTTTTTAGACTTGTGTGAATATTTGGTTTAGAGCCCAAGGGCTCAGGTGAGTTTCGGATAAGCTACGTAGTGGTTTAGACTTAGAAAAACATAGGCGGTGGATCAGGTCTGCAGATCTCGCATTTGCAAGGACTTGATCGCAAATGCAAAGTCAGGCTCGCATTTGCAAAGAGGGAGGGGGCTGGGTCAGCTTCGCTTTTGCGAAGAGAAGACCGAAAATACAATGAGGGCAGAGTTCGCATTTGCGGGAATATTGTTGCATTTGCGATTGGAATCAGATCAAGGTAGACTCGCATTTGTGAGTCAGAAGTTCGCTTTTGCGAACATATATGTCACATTTTTCGAAGATAGTAGGATCCGAGATTCTTCACATTTGTGGGGAATTGATCGCAATTGCGAAATTTGTGTCGCAATTGCGATAACTGTAGTTGAGTAAAAGAAGGGAAAAACGAGATTTTTGTTCATTCTTCAAAATTTTTAAACTAGAAAACCCTAGAGGTGAATTTTAAAAGAACACTTCTTCCCCAATCTATTGGTAAGTGATTCTAATCTATTTTCTTTCAATTTTTCATTATATTTCATAAGTTTTCAACCAAAAATCTAGTGTTTTCATGGTAGAAATTGGGGAGTTTGGATAGAATTGAGAATTTTGTAAAATTGAAATTTAGACCTCAAATTGAGGTCGGATTTCAAAATAAATTACATAACCGGGCTCGAGGTTGAATGGGTACTCGGGTTTTGGTCCGAATTTCGGATTTGGACCGAGCGGGCTGGGGAGTTGACTTTTGTTGACTTATTCAATAATGACCTAAATTGAATCTTTTGCAATCGCGGGTAGTTCCTAAAGCTTAATGTGAATCGTTTGGTTGGTAAATTGCTAGATTCTATTGGTTCAGAGGTTTTTTTGATAGGAAAAGTTGTGGTTGAGCTTTGAGTTGATCTTTGTAGCGAGGTAAGTGTCTTGCCTAACTTTGTTGAGGGAACTTGTTTTACTATTTGACATTGTTTGCTACATGCGGGGGTGATACATATATGAGGTGACGAGCATATATGCATATTCCAGGGTTAACCATGCTCGGGGATAAATCATGTTATAAATTGTGTCTTGTAGAATCACGTGACCTTCTTACCTCATGTCTTACTTGACTCCTAGATACTGAGAATATAGTATTGAATGTTAGAAACTAAGACTTAACTTATTATAACTTAATCAAATTTGATGGAATTCTGAAAATATATTGATGTGTATAATTTGGTCATCACTATGCATAATCATTAATACATTGCTAGGACTGATATGCCTGAGATGCTAGATTCTTTACTTGTGTTGTAGATCATTCGTGAGATTTGTTGAAATACTTGAATAATAAGGTTCTTGCAGGTTTATTGAACTATTGTTGGATTGGAAAGTTGTGATCGGGATTTATTTGGAAGATTCGTTTAATCACTCTCTTTGACGTTATTTATGCTTCCTGCCTGGTTTGTCATTGATATATGCTTGGTAAGGAAGAGTGTAAAGCACGAAGGGTGATGCCGTGCTATTGTACATACATTATCATGTGAGGGAGAGTGTAAAACACAAAGGGTGATGTTGTGCCATATCATTGAGAGTAAAAGCACGAAGGGTGATGCGTGCCATATTATTTGAGAGTAAAAAGCACGAAGGGTGATGTCGTGCCATATTATTTGAGAGTAAAAGCATGAAGGGTGATATCGTGCTATATTATTGAGAGTAAAATCACGAAGGGTGATGTCGTGCCATGTTATGTGAGTGTAAAGCACAAAGGGTGATGCCTTGCCATTTCATTTATATTATCATGCTTTAAATTATCATGAGTTCATGACATGATGGGTGTTTCCATGAAGGTGAGGACGAGGGACATGCATTATATTATGATATCTTTTCCTTGTCTATATGTTCATGCCGTTACATTGAGCTGTTATTATTGCATTTATGGTTCTTATGTGACTTGTTAATGCATATTCTTGTAACGGTCCGACTGGTCATTTTGAGAATTTAAGCTCCGTTCGGTGGCGTAAGGTCTTGAAACAACTTCACATTGTGTATATCGACCTGCGTTCGTGGATTCAGTTACCGGATGATTCAGAGTCGAATTGGAAGGAAAATTTCAGTTTTGGAAGCTTAAGCGGTGAAAGTTGACCGGAGATTTGACTTTTGTGTAAACAGCCTCAGAATGAGTTTTGGGTAATGTCAACAGCTTCGTATGATGATTTTAGACTTAGGTGCGCGTCCGGAATTGGTTTTGGAGGTCCGTAGAGTAATTTGAGGTAGCGATAGTTGGAAATTTGAGAAGTTTGACCACAATTGACTTTTGGGATATCGGGGTCGGAATACGATTCCGATAGTTGAAGTAGCTCCGGGATGTCAATTGGGACTTGTTTGCAAAATTTGGCGTCATTCCGAGTTGAATTGATAGGTTTCGGCACGAGTTTTGAAGTTTGAAGATTTGAAAGTTCATAAGTTCGAATTATGGTTTGATTCATCGTTTCGGTGTTGTTTTATGTGATGTGAGACCTCGAGCGAGTCTGTGTTAGGTTATATGACTTGTTTGTGTGTTTAGACGGGGTCCCGGGGGCCTCGGGTGTGTTTCGGATGGGCTTCGGGTCAAATTCCTTCTAATTTTAATTGTTGTTCTGTCTGCAGGTTTTTCCTTCTATGCAATCACATAGGCTTAGACGCGATCACATAGTGTCCTATCGAGCACCCAAGTTTTCTTCTATGCGTTCGCATTCCTCAATACACGATTGCGTAGCTCTGTAGATTTTATTCTTCGCGTTCGCACCAGCTTATCTGCGATCGCATAGTATAGTTCTAGGCCCCAACATTTATTTTCTTTTACGCGATCGCATGGCTCAATGCGCGATCGCATAACACAAATTGGACAGTGACCATATTTCTATTCTATGCATCGCATTAGCTTAGCCGTGATCGCGTAGCTCATTTTGACCAGTAACTAATTTTTCTCTACGCGATCGCATCCCTTCTCACTCGACCGCGATGCTTAAAAATCTGGACAGGCAGATTATAATCCAAAATCGAGGGTTAGGCCATTTTTATCATATTTTGACTTCTAGAGCTCGGTTCTTGGCCATTTTTGATGGGTTTTTCACGAAATTCGATTGGGTAAGTGTTCATCAACTAGAATTAAATATATTCCATGATTTTATCTTTATTTTCATCATTTAGTTTGTGTTTTGAGTTGAGAAAATGTTGGTTTTGAAAGAAAATTTCTAAAATGAAAAATCGTGATTTGAGGGATCAAATGGTATCGGAATTTGATAAATTTTGTATGGTTGAACTCGTATTAGAATGGGTATTCGGATTTTGTAAAATTTGACGGGTTCCGAGGTGCGGCTCGGGGGTTAACTTTTGGGTCGATTTTTATATTTTTGTAAAGATCGAAACTATATTATTCAGAATAGTTTCTTATACGATTTATGTGTGAAAGTTGTTCTAGTTGGGTTTGAGCCGTCCGAAAGTTTTTTTCCCGAGAAGTCCATTTTAGAGTATCAGGTTGTCGTCTTCGAGGTAAGTATCTTGCCTAACCTTGTGTGGGGAATTACCCCTTAGGATTTGAGTCTTCTATGTTGATTGTAGCCCGTGTACGCGAGGTGACGAGTGCGTACTCGGACTTATTTGCAAAAAAGTTGGCCTTTTAGGATTCTTAAGTCCTCGTATTCCCTGTGTATGAGGTTGTAATTGTTATGACTGAGTTCCTGGTTGCTAGTTTCATCTCTTTATGCTTAAACTAGAATTTCTTGCTTTTAGTTTCCCTTTGTTGTTTAGTTGATCTTAATTGACTTAACTGAAGATTTTTCCCTCTTCTACCATCATGCTATATTTTCTTCATAAAGTGCCTATTTAACTAGAATTAGTATTATCTAGACCTATAATTGTTTAGTAGTAATTGGAGTATTTATATGTTGGTGTCAAGCATACCCGTGGGTCATATATTGTGATTGATATGATCTTTCATTAAGCACTACTTAGGCCTAACTTGATGATTATACATGTTGATGGTATTTTCTTGATAGTTCCTATTGCGGAGCATTGATTCAAGTTGGGATTTATTTCGTGAAGCTAATTAATTAAGCAAGATTGGTTATAGTTGTTTTCTCTTGCCGGGATGATATTGTTTCCATTGTTGACTCCCTTGCCGGGACACTATGGTTTCTATTATTGTTTATGCTGTTGATTCCCTTGTCTGAATGCTATCATTTCATTTGTTTGGGTGAGAAAGAGTGTAAAGCACGAAGGGTGATGCCGTGCCATTGCATATATTCATTATCATGTGAGGAAATAGTGTAAAGCACGAAGGGTGATGCCGTGCCATTGTTTATATTTATTATCATGTGAGGAAAGAGTGTAAAACACGAAGGGTGATGCCGTGCAATTTTTTATATTCATTATCATGTGAGGAAAGAGTTTAAAGCATGAAGGTTGATGCCGTGCCATATTATTGAAATTAAAAGCACGAAGGGTGATGCCGTGCCATATTATTGAGAGTAAAAGCACAAAGAGTGATGTCGTACGTGATATTGTGAGTGAGTGCTAATGCACAAAGGGTGATGGCGTGCCATACTTTTGTGAGTTCATGGCACGAAGAGTGTTTCCGTGCAGGTGAGGACGAGGGACATGCTTTATGATGTGATATCTGTTTCCCCGTGTATACGTGTGCCCTTACTTTGAGTTGTTATTGTTGTACTCACATATTCGGTGTGACTTGTTATTATTGTCCTGTACTTGACCTTTATCTCAATTGTTGTTGCACTGTCAATGTCTTTTACTTGCTTAATTTATGTGCCGTATATGTCGATTTCTATGGGGAGGACGAGAGTAAAAACACGAAGGGTGATGCCGTGCACTTGTTCTATTGGAAACTAAGTTCGAAAGACATTTGTTGGAAAAGTATATTTTTTTTAAAAGCTTTTGTTTGAAGGGATTACGTTTAAAGATTTTTCTCCTGCACAATATATATGTATGTATATATATAGATCGGAGGAAGCACCTTCCAAAGGAAGTTTCTATTTAAAATGATTATACTTTAAAGTTTTCGATATAAATTTGTGGGTGAAGGATTACCTTCGAAGAATTTATTAAATTGTCGGAGTTGTTGACTAAAGTTTGAGGGGAAAATTATTGCAGTGCTGAGTTACTACTTGTTCTTATCGTATCATGGTTTTTTTCTCGGTTTTTGGGCTTGTGCTTCCGCCCATCTTTCTGTGAATTATTAAAATGTTCCGTTGTTATCTGCCGTATTTCCTTCCGTGTTGTATTTGTCATGTTGTTAGTTGTACTGTGTAATCATTAGATAGATGTCATGTTCTGTCATTCTTATGTTTATGCCTGTTTAATTTATTAGACCAGTGGGTGTCTTGACCAGTCCTCATCACTACTTCACCGAGGTTAGTCTTGATACTTACTAGGTACCGCTGTGGTGTGCTCATACTACTCTTCTGTGTATTTTTCTGCAGATTTCAGGATTTTGCATAGCCGGTTAATTGATTGTTAGTAGCGCGGTCGCGGTTTTGGAGTCACCATATTGTCTTTCTGTTGCGCTATTGTACTTATTTCTGAACAGTGGTATTATTAGGAGTTTTAGCGTAGTTTCTTTAAAGCTTATGACTTGTACTTACCGGGTTCTGGGAAGAAGTGTAAAGTATTGAGATTTAATTTGAAAAGCACTTAAACTATTCTTATATTAAAATTGATGTTTGTTAATAATAGGCTTACCTAGTCTTTAAGATTAGGTTCCGTCATGAAACCCAATGCGGGGAAAATCGGGTCGTGACGGTTCTTGTTCTCTAACTTATTTGTTATTGTGTCGCGCATGCCTTCTACTTGCCAAACTTGCAAATACCATGCATACTTCCTACTGTCATAATTACAACTTTGTCGTATCTATTTTGTTGCACTTAGTACGGGCCTTCTACCATGTTAGTCATTCATGCTTCTATTTGTTAACTCATAATGATCATGTGTTCTCCTCTTATTCGTTATATTTATATTTATGCCTCCACATTCTAGTTAGTTTAAGTTACACTCCTTTTCTTAATTGTTGTCATTACCTCTATGCTTTTTTTTTTGTCTGTTACTGATGCCCTTATGTACAATCTCGTTCATTATTGCTACTTGCATATTTCCTACTTTGTCATTACTGTTCAACATTTCTGCCATCCGGTTGGTACTTTTTTACGTATATTTGGCGAGGATGAGATAAATGCACGAAGGGTGTTGCCTTGCAATTGACTTGATATCAAAGTATATTCCTCACGCTATGAAAGTTATGGGGTGACTATTGTGGTTTATTGGTTTTCGCTTTAAGGAAAAGATTGGTCGAGATATTAGAAAATGTTAAATTTTGATCTCTTCTAGTACTCTGTTATTGCTTTGTATATTCGTTTCATGTACTCTATTCTGTTATACTATAGTATAGTTCTATTGCTAGTTTACAATACATATTTTATTAGTGAGCATCTTTTAACTAAAAAGTCTCGTTACTACTTTGAGTTAGACAAAATACTTACTAGGTACATGGGGTCGGTTGTACTCATACTACACTTCTGCATCTTGCGTGCAGATTTTTGGAGCGGAGCTGCTGGGGATGTCGGGAGCTGACACTGAAGATGTTCGTGCATTCCGGATATAACTGCCACTTGTCCTTGGTAGTTTTAGATTTTGTTAATCTGCTTATTTAACTTTCAAACAGGTCGTGTAATTAATTGCATCAGCTTTGTAAATTCTAAGTCTTAGAAGCTCATGATTCGTACTGCCAGTGGTGAGCATGTAATTTTTACCTCACCAAAAATATCCAACAAAACTAATAAATAGATTATTCCTTTTTATTTTAAGATTTTTTTAGAATTTTGGTAATTATTCGAAATGTTTTGCATTTAGTTGCATATTTCAAGCATTTTTTTTTTGTTTTTAGCATTTTGAAGTCATGGAAAATAACAAAAAATATTTTCATCATATGTCATTATTAGGTTTTTGATTGAATCTAGCACCTAATTACATGATTTGATCATATCATTAGAACAAAAATCACAAAAATAATTTATTTTCGACATTTTTAGTCTTAGTGTTAAAATTAGTAATTTTTTTAAAATAATTTAGGATTGAGTAATTATGTAAATATTGTAAATATATAGTTAGTTTAATTTTACAAATATCACGCCCCGAAATCCCACCATCCGGCCGTGATGGCGTCTAACGTTGAACCCGCTAGACAAGCCAACGTGTACAGCTAAACTAACATGATAACATCGAATTAACAGAATAAGCTAAAACAGTTCACAACTTAACAGAGGAAATAAATAAAGTTTCAAAACTAAGTAAAGACAACATAATACAACATCGCAATAATTTCCCAAAACCTGGAGTCACAAACTCACGAACTGTCTATAGGAGTGCTAAATACAAAGTCTGAAAGGAAATACATGACTGTCTCTGAAAACTAGAGGAAAAACAAGACAGAAATGAAGAACTAGGGATAGGAGAGACGCCAAGGCCCACGAACGCCAGCGAGTATAGCTTGAAGCCTTTAGGGTGAACTGAAGGACACTCCCACTAGTGATGTCCACCGGGTCCGGCTGCGTAATCTGCACAACATAAAGAAGTGCAGGTGTAGCATCAGTACAACCGACCCCATGTACTGAGTAAGTGCCGAGCCTAACCTCGGCAAAGTAGTGATGAGGCTAGGACACGACAACAAAATGTACCTGTGCAGTTCAATAGTCTAGTAGAAACTAAACAAGAATACAATTACGTGGAAGAACATGCTGGGGGTAAGAGATAGCAAATATTGAAATGACGAAAATGAAAACAACAGTCTAAAATATCCGAAAATAGCAACGGGAATTGACAACACAAATTAAACAGTGAAATAAACGGCACGTCATGTCCCCTCATGCATAATAATATAGAATATGGCACGGAACGTCCCCTCGTGCATAACAATATAAAATATGGAACGGAACGTCCCCTCGTGCATAACAATATAAAATATGTCACGAAATGTCCCCTCGTGCATAACAATATCAAATATGGCACGGAATGTCCCCTCGTGCATAACAATATCAAATATGACACAGAATGTCCCCTCGTGCATAACAATATAAAATATGGCACAGAATGTCCCCTCGTGCATAACAATATAAAATATGGCACGGAATGTCCACCTCGTGCATAACAATATAAAATATGGTACGGAATGTCCCCTCGTGCATAACAATATAAAATATGGCACGGAATGTCTCCTCGTGCATAACAATATCAAATATGGCACAGAATGTCCCCTCGTGCATAACAATATAAAATATGGCACGGAATGTCTCCTCGTGCATAACAATATCAAATATGGCACAGAATGTCCCTTGTGCTTTTACACTCTTCCGTACCAAAACAATGACAATATCATGGAAAGGAATACAGCATAGTGGAAACACAATTCAAAATCACCCGGCAAGGGGAAAGTATCAGTCAATATCGTAACGATTGCCCGGAAAGAATCTCAGCTATAACCAATCATTTCAAATATATCCTTTACCATTAGGTTCTCAATCGAACCAATACATCATGAGTTCATCAACCAGAGTTTTCAACATTAATCGACTTCCAAGTAGAGACAATTGCATATTATAACGAACATGGAAGTAATAATAAGGTTTTTATCGAAAATAGACTTACGACATTCTTGACACACAATGCATAGGTACTCGTCATCTCACCTATGCATTGAACATGATAAACATTTAACACATAGCTTACAATACCTATTCCCTCACCAAAGTTAGGCAAGACACTTACCTCGGGTCCAAAAATAGCAATCAAGCCTCTAACACCTCCTTTCCTTTTGAATTCAACTCCAGAACAACAATATCTAGACATAATTAACTTAAGTATATCAATAATGACTCAATAAATCGATCCCATAGCCTAGTTATCCATTTCCTAGCATTCTTCCCAAAATACCAAAATTCGACCCCGGATCCGCTCGCTCGGATTCCAGTAATTCTCGAAAGGAACACTCACCCAAAGCCTAAGGATCATTAATATACGATTCTTACTTGATTTCATGGCCAATTCACAGAAAATTCTCAAATGATCACAAGTTCTAGGTTACTATCCAAATTCTTGATTTTTGCACTAATTTATGTAGTTAATTAAGCTAGAATCCATGCATGAAGCTAATTTTTGAGTAGAGTTCACTTACCTTAGAAGACCAGGTCGTTAGCCCTTAACAATGGAGGAAAATCGCCGAAGAAAGAAGAAAGTAATGAGAAAAATGGGTTTAAAACCCGTATATAAAACACACTGCCTGAACAGTGGTTCCGCACCTGCGGCTCGGGGACCGCAGGAACGGTCCCGCACCTGCGAGAAAAATCTCGTGCCTGCGGAAATGGGCTGGGGAGCCTGGGCCCGCTCCTGCGGAGTGGAGACCGCACCTACGGTTCCGCTCCTTCGGAGTATTTTCCGCACCCGCGATAATTGGCCAGGCCTTTGGGTAATTGCACCTGCGATGCTGGGGATTGCAGGAGCGGCCCCACACCTGCGACTGGGAAACCGCACCTGCGGTCACACCAGAACAGGTGCGCCAGTAGCTGTGTTTGCTGGTTTTTAGCCCCGTTAGGTGCCCGGAAGGCACCTAGGCCTACCTGAGCCCTAGTCCAAATAGACCAACGAGTCCCAAATCATAACACAGACTCGCTCGAGTCTCTGGAACACCCAAAACAACACTAAAACTCAAAATCACACCCCCAAACCCCAAGAACCAAACTTAGGAACTTTAAGTTTTCTAGACTTCGCTAATAACGTGCCGAACTGACCTGTACTACTCGGAATGACACCAAATATACACACGACTTCTAAAATCATCCTACGAACTCATTCGACTGATTAAACCACTAAAATAACATCAAAACAATGAATTAATCCTCAAAACTCATAGAGTTTTCTTAAAACTTCATAAAGCTCAAATATTCCAATTTCGATCCGAACCACGTCATTTCAAGTCCGTTTTAAACCAAATTTCACAGATAACTCGCATAACATATATTAAACCTATTCTGGGCTCCGGAACCATAATACAGGCGCGGTAACGCAGATTTCACCTCAAAGTTCATTTTCAAAAGTCTTTCTTATTTTCAGAAAATAATTTTCTTTAAAAATTTATTTCTCGGGCTTGAGACCTCGGAATTCGATTCCGGGCATACACCCAGGTCCTATATTTTCCTACGGACCCTCCGGGACCGTCAAATCACGGGTCCGTTTACCAAAAATGTTGACCAAAGTCAACTTTATTCCATTAATTATCATAAATTCAACAGTTCAACACATTTTCACATAAAGACTTCCCAGCTACGCGCTCGGGCTGTGCACGCACAACGAGGTGAGATTAACGGAGGCTTTCGGGGCCTCGGAATGCAGTTTCTGCTAAATTACAAAAGATGACCTTTTGGGTCATCACAACAAATTAAGATAATTTAGTACTTAATTTAGGATTTAATTAAATTGATTAGATTTTTAAAATTAAAGAAAAATGGGTCTAGTTAAGTGTTGGCCGAACTGGGCCAGTTTTAAACCAGCCCAACCCCACACACCTATTCCAAATCGCCAAGTCCAATACCAAGTCCAATCTTAAAATACCGCCTAACCAAAACGCCACCGTTTTGGTGCCAATTGATCTTAGTCGTTGATCCTTTTGGATCCAACGGCTCGGAACTCACCCCTCACTTAATATATAAGTGTCCTAAAGACCCCCTACCCCCCTTCATTTCCGTCCCACTCCCCTCTCTCATACCTCTCTCTAACCTCACTCCCCAAACCCTAGCTGCCACTAAAATCCCTCGCCGTCGCCGCCCACCGGAAATCGCCCACGGCGGCGGAGACACCCCAAATCCACCCTATACGACCCCCACACCCTCTCAAACCTCACCATACCAGCCAAACTCCCAAAACCCCCACCAAAATTGGTGGATTTTAAACCCCAAACCCCCAGAACTCCACAGTACACCGCCGCCCATGGAGGCGGCGGCGAAACCTTAAACCTACCCAAAACCTTACCATATAACCCCCCCACACCCTCTAGAACCCCACCATACCAACCGATCTTTCAAAAACCCCACCAAAATTGTTAGATCTTTGATCTAAAATCCCAGAAACCCTATCCCCGCCTTACACCGCCGCCAGAAATCGCCTACGGCGGCAATGCTATAAACTCAATCAAGACCCTACCTTATAACTCCCTCACCCTCTAGAATCCTGTCCTACCAACAAATTCCCAAAACCCCCCACCAAATTAGGAGGATCTCAGATCTAGGTTTCCCCAAACCTTAGATCTGCTCCCACTTTTAAGTTTTACCCAGCTTGTCCAAAAATCCTCGTGCGAAGGTCTCCCATCAAGGATTTCAGATTCCAGATGGGTGTCTTGTCAAGAGGGTTTTTATTAACTAGATTCCCTTTTGCCAAAAAAAAATAGTTCGATTTAGGCATACTTTATTTTTCCTTTTTCTTTTCTGTCTTTTCCTATGTGTTTTTTTGTTATTATTTTTATGTTTGTTTTCTGTGTTACTGTTTTCATTTGTTTTCTATTGTTTTGTTTAAAATTAATTAAATAGAATTATTTAGGATAAATTAAACCAGTAGTTAGTAAATGCATGTTTGATAATTGTTTATTAGATATTAGGAATTGGGCTTCACTGATTGACCCATTTAATTTGGCTCTAAAGTTGGTCCTGTTTGTGATAGACATGCCCAAAACTCTAGTAATGTTTAAGAGCCCAATTTATTTTAGACCGGAGTCACACGACTCAGGCCCAGAACCAAAGAACCAGGTTTGGTTCTGAGGCAATTTCAAATCCCTGAAAGGTCAACTTTGGAATTTTAATTTGAAAGATTTTCAGTAAGTAATAGGAATTTTTTAGAACAGGGACAACTGTCCCAATATGAGTAGGAAAGGATAATGATAGGGTCTCAAATATCCAGAAATTGGACAGTTGTCCATTTTCTGTAGTAAGAAGGTACCACAAATTGGACAACTGTCCATTTTTCTGTTTTGGGAAAGATGCCATTTCCTGATTTTATAGGGAATGCTGACAGATTCCATTTGTACCTTGATCTTTATCCCTTTTTGCATCCTTACTCTATATAAACACTCACTCTATACTATTATAGACACATATAGACACACGAAAAATTTCCTAAAAAAAATCACTGGGTCTGCACTGCCTTGAGTCTTTTCCCTTCATTTTCATAAATTTCTGGAAAAAACAGCCTTGGTATTTCAGAATCAAAACAAAAAAAAAATATTACTTTCCTTTTCCAAATCCTATTATTTCCTTACTCTACTAGGTTTTCAAGCTTGAATTTGGCATTCTTTGGTTTTCCTACTTGATTTCTTTGCTGCTGCTTTCACTCAAGTTTTCAGAGACTGATTTTCTCTCTTTATTTTTGTTTCTTGCTGCTATCAAGGTATTATTCTTGACAATGTAAAGATTTAGTTTCATTTAAAGATGTTTTTGTTATCCTGACTATTGTTTTGGTGTTGTCAAGTTTGTTTGAATATAGTTTTAGATATGAGATAAATAACTACATGCAACATGCTGATTGAAATTTGGTTGGTTTGAACTTATGTGTAAATCCATGTAAAGCTGATCGCTTACACTGTTTACTCCATTTAAAGTTATATTGGTTTTATTTTAAAGTGTTCTGAAAGTTGCTAAAAATCTGTTTGAGCTTCATCTATTCATGTTAGAAGGGTTATATCCGGAAGATCTATATGTTTGTATATAATAGTAGAAGTATTTTTACAGAAATTTGTTAGGAGTAGTAATAGGTAGATTTGTCAACATTAAGGAATTAAACTCATTATTTAGTTAATAAGTTGTAATAATTTAATTATTTCTATATTTTCTTGTATAATGTGCTATTTTAGTATGTTATTAACTTTACTATGTTGTTTAAAGCAATTAAATACAGTAATTCCAATTTGGTAGTTTTTGGATTATGAAAAACTGGGTTTTCTGAGCAAACTGGACAGTAGACTATGGTACAATTTCAAGACCAAACCAATTGGGTCCATGAAATTGTATTCTAGGTTTCTGCTAATTAATTGAGTTGATAGTTTGATTAAAGACATTTACTTTCTAAAGTTTTAGAGACACAAATGATTTTTAAATTTATCACTTTAACATGGTGTTAATATAAGAAATAAAAAGACTTAGGAAATCAGTAGAAAATTATCGAATTGAATGGGATTTTTAATTACTTTGCTCACACTTTATATCCCCTTAGCATTCTGTTTTAAAAGATATATGAAATATAAGTAAAATTCTGTAATTGGTACTACATAAATAAACCATGAAATTTCAGTCTCAAATTGGGGCTTTTGCATCTATACCCACTTTTTGGGTCACGTTTTAACTTATACCCGCTTTGCAAAAAAAAAAATGCAAGCGTACCCACTTTTCGCATAAACTTCAGGAATATGGGCCTGAAGTAGCAAAGGCAATTAGAAAAACTTCAGCATTCTAGGTTTTTTCAAAAACTTCAGCAGAAGTGCTGAAGTTATTTAGTTCATTTGTAAAAACTTTAGCACTAAATAAGCTGAAGTTTTGTCCTAGATTCATTAGTTTTGTCATAAAGATTTTTCAAAAATTTCAGTAGAAGATGCTGAATTATTTAGTTCATTTGTAAAAATTTCAGCACTAAATAAGCTGAAGTTTTGTCCTGGATTAGTTAGTTTTGTCATAAAGCTTTTTCAAAAACTTCAGCAGAAGATGCTGAAGTTGTTTAGTTAATTTTTAAAAACTTCAGCACTAAGTAAGTTGAAGTTTTGCATAGGTATTAGGAAGGCGACGCTTGAAGTTGTAAAAATTAGGGTATAGGTTAAATAAGTTTAAAAATATGGGTATAGGTTAAATGTGGGTGACCAAATAGGGCGCCCCGTGCAATTTCTACCTCAAATTAGTTTAAATAAAATGTGCATTGGGCAGGAGTCATTTGGGCTCGGCCATCATCAGGTCCAAATCTTCTTTGAATTGGATTCAATTAGTTGGTCCAAATAATTGATAATAGGTGCATTGGGCCAGAGTTCGTTTAGACTCACCCATTATCAGGCCCAAAGCCTCTTAATTATAGACACATTGGGCGGCTAATACGTAAGCTGCCCCCGTTAATTCAAATGAATGTCTCATGTTGCATTATGCCTTTACATCTCGTCACAAGACATAGGACATTTAGCTTATAAACATGATTATAACCTTAGGTGTACTTATAATCAAACTAACTATTACAATTATGTACATGTACGCGTGTCATAGTTGTGATGCCAAAAATAAACTAAGGTACATGTTCGCGTGACCACGGTCAAACGTTCTTAGTAATGTAAAACACCTTAATCAAATACTTGTAGAAATGCTTTTAGGAGCGGGTTTCAACTACTATCGTGATTGCGTACACGTTCGTGTAACATGATTATAATTTTTCAAATAAATTCAAGGTATGCGTTCACGCGACTTTGACTAAGCTTTTCTTAAATAAACTAAGTGTTGTGAATTGTGTACACGCATGCGTGACATGATTCTTCACACGCCAAACTAAATGAGTATACGTACGCTTAACTCGTATTAAGATAATTCTTTAAATACGAGTAATCGAGTAATTAGGAGTGCTAAAAGGTAAAAAAGGTACTTAGGTTCTAAAATGAGTAATGAAAAATAAGCCAAGTATAAATTTTTAAAGCGACCGTGCTAAAACCACGAAACTCGGGAGTACCTAACACCTTCTCCTGGGTTAACATAATTTCTTACCCGGTCTTCTGGTTTCGTAGACTTTTAACGGAGTCAAAATTTCCTCAATTTGGGATTTTAAAATAAATGGTGACTCAGAACACTGTAAATAAATAATTCCGAGCGGCGACTCTTAAATTAATTAAATAATCCCAATTCGAATAATGTCATTTAAATTGGAAAAAACTCCCATATCCCACCTTTCGAAAAAAAAGTGGTGTGACAGCTCTGGCGACTCCACTGGGGATCGAACTCAGAATCTCTGGTTCAGGGTTCAAGAATTCGAGCTTGTTAATGTGATTTTTACTTGGGTTTCTGATTGTTGATATTATTGTATTTGTGGGCCTAATATGCTAATTGCCGCTCATTTACCGCTTTGATACTATTTGAACTGTATTACACTGTCTTCTTATGCCTCCCTTCCGAGTCTCGTAAAAATGGTGCACACGTACTCGTGGCCCGCTTTTCTGTTAAAGGTCGTACCAAATTAAACAAGGATGGATCAGCCACTAGGCTGGGTAGAATTTCGTGCTCTCGGTACGTCGCTCCCACCTCAGCTCAAATTGTCCTCTTGGGTAAGCCATGTCTAGAACACACCCTCATGGTTAAACCTAGAATAACATAGCCTCATGCCGGATCCCTAGTAGGAACTTCTGTTTGCATCACGTGCATTTTGACTTAGGGAACTCAACACAGGGGTTGGGTCCGTCTAGGACAAGTGTACCCGAAATAAAAGACCATCATGATGCATCTTACCTGCTATGTGTGCATTATTTGTTTCGATTTGTTTGTTGACCGGCTAAGGAAATAAAAGCAACAAAAAAACCAAGAGTGAGGTAGGATAGAAAATTCACCCGATTTTGAAAAACCCTGGTATTTGAAAATTCCTCGAAACTCTGCCAAAATTTTTGAAAAAGAAATGTAGTTCAAACATAAGTCAATATCACGTTTTTCCAATTATGTCAAAACTGACCGAAATACGCAGGTCTGATTCTCACCGTTTTGGCCAATGTTACACAAATAGCCACCTTTAAGCAATTTCTCTTTAAAAAAAATTGAAAACTGGTTCTTCCAAAAAGAGTCTGCTGGTCTGTCTTTCAAACTAGAGTCAACCCTAACCCTAACTGCTCACAGGTACAAAATGAATACCGTCAAGAATCCACCATTAAATGTCGTAGAGCAAACTCCACTACAACTTCAAATGTGGTGGTATGATTTGGATAAAGAGGGTCAAGACTGGGTAGTTGAACATCTGGGTGCTCTCACGGATATTATGAAAGTCAAGCCCCAGAATGATCTAATCAAGGCTTTAGTGACTTTTTGGGATCTCGTCTGCAATGTCTTTCGCTTCTCGGACTTCGAGATCACTCCCACCTTGGAGGACATAGATGGGTATACGGGTTTCGGCCGGGGTTTGAGAAATCAACAGCTTATATTCCCGAGGACTCTTTCGGTGCGCCGTTTCTTTGAGATCATGAACATCAGTAATCAAATAAGAAAGAACCGTGTAAACGAGGGTTGCTGCTCATTCTACTTCTTGTACTCCAGTTATGGGCATCCAAAGGTGTTTGAAACGCATGAAAAAGGGTTGAACAACAATCAAAGCAAAGATACTTGGAAAATTCATCGTCGCTTTGCCTTCATAGTGGAATTTCTGGGCGTTATGGTCTTCCCAAATGAAAAGAGGACAGTTGATATTCGTATGGCTAGAATTGCGCAAGTGCTAACTGCTAAGGATGATCACACACTTGCTCCATTGATATTGTCAGATATCTATCGGGCATTGACACGGTGTAAGTCGGCAGAGACATTCTTTGAAGGTTGAAATATCCTTTTATAAATGTGGCTAATTGAACACCTTCGCCATCATCCGAAAATTTTGATCTACGGCCCAAGAAAGAGCAACTTCATTGAGAGTTATGAAGAGAGAGTAAAATATTACAACTCCCCAGAGAGGGTTGAAGCTTGGATCGCCCACTTGAGAACTTTAAAGGCGATCCAGATTGAGTGGACTTTAGGATGGCTCCCGGTGAGGGAAGTCATACATATGTCAGCCACAAAGAATTATTTGCTATTGATGGGCTTGAGAAGTGTCCAACCATATGCACCGCAAAGGGTTCTAAGACAATTAGGAAGATATCAAGTGGTGTCTGAGGATGAAGACCTGAGTGTCCAAGTTATTGAGCTACACCCGAAGCCCCACTTCTCGAGGCTTTAATCCAACGAATCTGGAATGGTTGCGATACTTGAAAGAGGATACCCAAGTGCCCGATCTTGCAAGATGTGAAGTAGATCAGGGTTATGCCACATGGTTCGAATAAAGGAACTGCATTAATGAGGAGCCAAAGCCCGAGTCATAAAGGCCCGCCAAAAGGCCTCATATTCAAGCCACTATCCATGCCTTGGAGGAAAAGTTGAGAAACCTCGCATTTGACAATGAATTACAGGCATAGGTAGCCGAAGGTGAAAAGAGAAAATTGACCCGAGAGAACGAGGCGCTCCGAGCCCAACTCCAGAACATGAGGATAGCCGCCAAAACGCCTGTAAGGAGAGGGAGAGATGGAAAAATCATCAACAACTTAAGAATAAAGTTCCACAACTATGCAACTAACTTGATAAAGACCAAAAAAGATTTGCTAGATGCTCAAACAAAATTAGCTAAAGGAGAAGAAGAACATGCCCACCGTTTGAAACAGAAATATGACAAAGAAATAACAGTTCTAAAGGAAAGCAACTTTGCCCTTGGGAATGAAATGGTCCAGTAAACCAAAGATTTTAAGACAGAAAAGGGCATTGCTACGAACTAATTTTCCAACTAGAAGAAAACGTGCAACAACTGCAGGACCAAAACAATACAAGCGCATAAATGTTGGAAGCCCGGGTACAACAAATTGGGCGTCTTCTTCAAGAAAAAGGAGTTATCAGAACCAGGATTAAGGAGATAACTGACTATGTCGTGATGAAATTTCACGAGTGTGAAGACATGACTAGGTCCATGTTTTTTGCTTCTATGATGACCTTCGTCCACCAGGTAATGGATGATTTAGATCGTCTTCAAGAAGACATTGCGTGAAGGCCTGCGCAAAGACCAGCTAATGTCCCGCAGGCTCTAAGAAGACTAGTGGAGGCCCTCATGTACTTTTGACTTTCCAGTTTTCGAGTCTGTACTTTACTACTTTCTAGAGTGTTGTTCAGAATTGTTTGTCATTTATTTTGAGTCTGTATGTTTTCCTTTATAGTCATCAGTAATTTAGTTCCCTGTAATGAAAAACCAAAAAGAGATATCTTTGTTAATGAAATGAAAAAATGTGCGTGGCTTTGTTACTTCATACTTATTCCCTGAACTACATAATGATCTGATTCGTGCGGCGTCATGATACATAGGCAATCCACATAGGATTCGATCATGCCCATAAAGAGAGAGAAACAAATTAAGAAATTAAAAAGGGATATCACAAAGCTGGGAGGAAACACAAGCCGTTACAAAACATTTAGAAAAACGTTTAACTGTTTAGGTGCATTGCATCCCCCAATATGCAATTCCCTATGTGTTAAATATCCCAAACTAACCGGTTTGTTGTGTATGCTATTAAGAACATGTTCTATTTTTAGGTGGTTGGTTTTTGTGGTGGTAATCTGGCTTCACCCTTATTTCACGAGATCTAAAGGAAGTATCGCCATGGCCTCAGTAAGTCATCTACCCATCATTGAGCCCGAAGATAGCCTAACATCGGCTAACCCGCAGCCAAAGTTAGCTGCTGCTGAGGAAAATAGAAGGCTATGATGCCGCATACTATAAATGTGGGATGCATGGTCCAATGGCAGGGAGCCACCCAGTACTATCCCTGGATTGATCCCTAGGACGGGAGGAACAACCAATGTCCCTATCCGAGTAACCAACCCATTCATTCCATTTGGGTACCCCACCATGTCAACCAACTTCACTGGTATGCCTTCTGAGGTTCGCCCCCAGGAACCATCTTCAGGAATATCATCTACAGTGTTCACAACACCACCAACCTCTACTATGGCACAACTAACACTGCCTTGACAAAGCTTTGAACCATCAACTTTCACTTTCCAAGCACCCCAATTTCAATTGGACACTGCTCGGGTTACCCCAAATTCCTATCCTCAGCACTCAAAATATGAGTCTCCCATAGAACATGAGAGAGCCATGAGGAATCCTGAACAAGAAGAGATAGCATGAAAAATGAAAAGCATCGAGCAAAGCCTCAAGAATATGCAGGGCCTAAGTGGACAAAAGAGCGTTTCCTATGCTGATTTGTGCATGTTCCTTCACGTGCATTTACCCGCTGGCTTTAAAATGCCAAAGTTCGAAAGATATGATGAGCATGGAGACCCGATCGCTCACTTAAAGCGATATTGTAACCAGCTGAGGGGTGCTGGTGGAAAAGAGGAGTTGTTAATGGCCTATTTCAGAGAGAGCCTTACTAGAATTGCTTCTGAGTGGTATATAGACCAAGGCATCTCCCACTGGCATATATGGGACGACCTGGCTCGGGATTTTGTAAGACAATTCCAATACAATGTTCATATAGCCCCGACGGGAATTATTTGACTAACCTCAAAAAGAAAGCCTCGGAAAGTTTTCAGGAATACACTATCAAATGGCGTGAACAAGAAGCCAGGGTAAAACCACCGATGGATGAGGTCGAGATGGTCAGTGTCTTCTTACAGGCCCAAGAGGCCGATTATTTCCAAAACATGATGTCTGCCATGGGCAAACCGTTCGCGGAGGCCATAAAAATTGGATAAATGGTAGAAAACGGCTTGAAAACAGGCTGCATCATAAGTCAATCAGCTTTAAGAGCCACTTCCCAAGCCATCCAGAGCGGCTCGGGAGGTTTAGCAAGCCGGAAGAAAAAAGAAGAAGGAGCCATGATGGCTTCAAGCCTGAGAAACTCTCGTCGACCCCGAGATTATTCTGGTCCACATTCCAGGACCACGCAACATTATTACTCCCACCAGGATGCAACATATGCTATGGCCCCGCATCCTTATGCAGTAATGAACTCCCAACCATACTCACGACCACATCAACATTACAACCAAAATAGAGCTCCACCTCCAAGAAATAACCTTCCTCATCAAGCTCCGTATAACTCATGTCCATCACAGTTACCAATATAACACACGTCCCCGTGAACCACCCAAGAAAACTGACTTCACCCATATTGGTGAATCTTACTCCAGCCTGTTCTCGAAGTTAGTCCAAATGGGTCTATTGCAGCCTGTACCTCCAAACAGGCAGAATTTGAAATCTCCATCCTATTGGCCAGGTACCAGGTGCGCTTATCACTCAGGAGCGGAAGGTCATGACACTGAAGATTGTTGGACCCTTAAGAAAGCAGCAGAGAATCTAAAAGAACAGTATCGGGTAGTGTTGAGGGACGAGGATGTCCCTAATATAACCAACAACCTGTTACTGGCTCACAATAACGGGCCGATCATCGAGATGATCTGTGAGGACAAAGAATTTGACCCAACATTAAAAGCAATCATTGCCATCGCCGACTCAGAAAAGAAACCCAAAGCGGTGGCAAAACAAGTCAGAGATGAGAAGAATATAAATTCCACTCCCCAAAATACAGAAAAGGCCGGGGAAACAAAAATAGGGGGAAACACCTGCTGAAGAGGCCATTCTGTACGTCCCTAGAGCCCCAGGAAGGGACTACTCATGTTAAGACCTCCCAAGATATTTGAACAGAGGAAAACAACGATGAATATGCCAAAAATGTATGTACCAAAAGGGACTTACGTGGCATGAAGGACAACAATTCCACCCAGGCTAGATGAGCCTTTGATCATTAGCCACGTACCACAAAATCCGATGAGATACACCACTGCTGTCCCTTTGAACTACAATAAGACAGTGGTCACATACAAAGGAAAAGAAGTTCTGGGAGAAGTAAATGAAATTAACCAATCTGGGAAGTATCACAACCCAGAAGAATTGAACAAAACAAAGCAGAAGCGGTTTCCACTCAAGAAGCCGGTGAGTGCTGAAGAAGCGGAGGAATTTTTTCGAAAGATGAAAACGTCGGAGTATTCCATAATTGATCAACTTAGAAAGACTCCTTCCAGGTTTCACTTTTGTCCTTACTGATGAGCTCAAACGAACATCAGAAGGTGCTTCTAAAGACACTGGATGAGGCTTATGTTCCGATTGGAACTTCGGTCGAACAATTGGAAAGAATGGCAAAGAGATTTTTTGAAGTCAACTGGATCTCTTTCAGCCGAAATGACTTACCTCTAGAAGGAGACGCCCACAACAAAGCCTTTCACTTGACTGTCAAGTGTGAATGTTACTATGTGAAAAGGGTTATGTTAGACGGTGGATGCGGAGTCGACATTTTCCCTCTATCAACATTACATAGGATGGAAATCGAGACAAAAAGGATTAGACCAAACAATGTCCGTGTGCATGATTTCGATGGTATCAAGCGGGATACGATAGGGGAAATTGACTTGATCCTAACCATTGGCCACGTAGATTTTGAAGTAAGATTCCAATTTCTAGACATGGACACTTCATATAACTTTCTCCTAGGAAGACCATGGATCCATGCCGTGGGATCTGTGCCCTCTAATCTCAATCAAATGGTTTCAAACATGAAAACCAAGAAATAGTTGTCCACAGAGAGGATGAACAATCCATTTATAGGGACCCATCAGTCCCATGTCTCGAGGCCAGATAGGGAAGCGAGCACATCGTCTACCAAAACCTTTGAAATTATGGTCGCTGACCAGTGCGAAGAAGGAACCCCATGTCCTCAACCCTGTTTATCAAACACATCGATCATGGTTGCTAGTGAAATGATCAAACACGGGTACAAACCCGGGAAAGGGCTCGGGATATCCTTACAAGGCGTCACAGAGCCCGTCACCTTGACTACCGACAAGAAGTTCTTTGGCGTAGGTTTCCAAACTACCGATGCCGACGAAAAATGGGCTGATGAATGTAAGAAAAATAGGTGAGTCCTGCCTCAGCCAGTCCCGCACCTCGCAAGGTCATTTGTTAAGCCAAGGTATATAGAAGAAGAAGAAGAGGCTTTTACAGTCGAAGAAATTGAAGACATTTGTGAGGAAATGAGGCAAATGATGTACGAGGTCCACATGGTCCAATTGGGTGAAGGCTCAAGCACTGTTGAGGTGCAATACTTGGGGCCAAATGCTAAAATTCAAAATTGGAAGGATACTCCATTCCTTGTTAGGCGGGAATCCCGGTAGTTCAGTCTTGCCATCTTTTATGCATTCCGAGTTATTTCAGGGTGTAACTCGAATGTTTTTAATTTTTTTTCTCTTTTCATTTCAATGTAAACCCTCGTATCTTCAAATTCAATGAAATGAAATCAATATTTCATCGTCTATGAATCTTCTTTTCATTATTCTTTCTGATTTTGCTGTTTTTCTTATCTTTCTCTTTTCAGTTCTAACAATGCAGACTTAAATAAAATTGCATGCTTGCGGACTTCATGCCTAGATCCTAAAACGCTGTCTAACTGTGAATTTTTTGAATCAAGAACCAGAATATGATGAAAATGAGGATGTTAGGGAAATAAACTGAAAATTAGAACAAATTGAGAATAAGCCTAAGCCAAACTTAAATGAAACCGAGCCAGTTATTTTGGGAAGTGCAGAAGAGATCAGAGAAACCATGATAAGTATTTACGCTGAGGAAAAAACTAGAGATGCATTGATTCAACTTTTGTTTGAATTTAAAGACGTGTTTGCATGGTCTTACGATGATATGCCAGGACTAAATGTCGATCTAGTGGTACACAAGTTGCCAACTTACCCCGGTTGTCCAGCTATCCAACAAAAGCAAAGAAAATTCAAAACATACATCAACGATAAGATCAAAGAAGAGGTTTCCAGAAAATTAAAAACTGGTGTAATCCGAGTAGTCCGATGTACCACATGGTTGGCCAATGTATTCCCAGTACCAAAGAAGGACGGGAAAATCCGAGTATGTATTGACTATAGAGATTTGAACAAAGCAAGCCCCAAGGACAACTTTCAATTACCAAACATCCGCATCCTTGTCGACAATTGTGACAAACATGAGCTACAGTCTTTTGTGGATTTTTATGCTGGGTATCACCAAGTCCCGATGGATGAAGAAGATGCAGAAAAGACAGCTTTCACCACACCATGGGGCACTTATTGTTACAGGTTCATGCCATTCAGTATAAAAAATGCCGGGGGCAATTTACATAAGAGCTATGAACGCCATCTTTCATGACATGATGCACCAAAAAGTTAAGGTGTACGTTGATGACGTGATCATTAAATCTAGAACACAAGAAGACCATGTACGAGATCTGAGAAAATTCTTTGAGCGTCTGCGCATGTATGACTTGAAATTGAACCCAGCTAAATGTGCATTCGGAGTTTCATCTAGGAAACTCTTGGGGCTTATATTCAGTCGGAGGGTCATTGAGTTAGATCTAACAAAGATAAATTCTATTCGAGATCTACCACCTACGAAAACCAAGAAAGAGGTCATGAGTTTGTTAGGGAGGTTGAATTACATCAGTAGATTGTCGCTCAGCTTACTACCACATGTGAGTGTCGCGCCCCCCTTTTTCCTTGCACGGGTCAGGTGCAGAGAGATCGGGTTTATGATATTCTGGACAACTCCTTAAAGGAATAGGTTTAAGGAAGAGTTGCCACCTAACGATTTTGTGGTTCGTTAGGGCACCTAGAGTAGATAACTCATGAACTAGTTTGCATTACCAGAGATTGGGTAAGGGCTTGAAGTTATCCTAAGGGGAAGGTGTTAGGCACCCCTCAAGATCCACAACTGTGGGTCCCATCCAAGAGGTTTTGTGAATTTGGACGGTAAACAAATAGCAAGTAAGGTTCATATAAGAGAGGATTTCAAACAAGTATGAAAATCTTTAAAGGTTTTTGGGAAAACATCAGAGTAAAAACATTTGAAAAGAATTGTCCTAGGTTTAAAGTAATACGGATCACATCAATTCAATACCCGGTAATCACTCCTCGAAGAGGGGCTACACGTGGTATTAGCGCACCGGTCATCATATTCGTATTCTACTCTTCCCACCCCGCAAAGGTATTTAAGACGCGTGTGTTGGTCACGAAAGCTTATTGCGTGCTATTACCCGTCCCATTCTATAAGTCCCGGAGGGTGTTTAGGACTACTAATCCTACAAGGTGGGTACTAGGCTGAACCCTTAAGTTTTAAAGGATAAACTCTAGGCGACAAGTAGAAAACAATTAGGACTTGCACATAAAGGATTCACATAGGCAGTTAGGGGGCTCATATATCCCTTCACAAATAAACACATAAATAGCACGTCTCAAACACAATAAGGGTCTCAAGGTCAGAACTTAAAACAGGAGATTTGAGTGGAAAACAATAAGTTTTGGGTTTCTTGAAACTCAGTAACAAAACAGGAAGTTTAAAGGACAAAATAGTTTTGAGAAGAGTGATTGATTAAAAATCTATTAATTTAAAGACAATACCAGGAATTGAAAGATGCGTAGTAGTTTAGAAGTCTTCAATAAAAGAGACGAATAACTTTTTAGAAAATCGGTAATCAGAAGTAAAGCAAGATTTTAAATAAAGCAGAGTAATTTCAAACAGGAGTGACTGATTTTGGAGATCTAGTAGTTCAAAAACAGAGCAGGAGTCAGCAATTTAAAAGAATTTTGGTAAAAAGTGAATGAATAACTTCAGAAACCAATAGTTTGAAAGTAGAGCAGGGATAAACAGAATGATTAGTACGTATTTCAGAAAAAGGGTAAATGTTTTGAAAATCCAGCAGTTCTAGGAAAAGCACAAGTTGAGGGTAGTAACAAGCAGCAGAGTTCTAAGGTTTTCAGAAGAGACTGATTAGTTCTAAGGATCATTTTTAAGACATGCAAGACATAAAACAGTTGATTTTGGTTTTAATAAGTATTAAGCCTAAGGTTTGCCTAGGCGTCCGTCTATATACTGATTATGCACACATTTATGAGTTCTGAAGCATGATTTGTAGATACAAATACAGAAGCTGTATCATTACGATATATTTTATTATAGTTATTAGCTGTGAGCAGGATTTCTAAAATGAACATGGGAATAACAGAGATGCTGAAGTAAACAACCTAAACATGGTTTCTAATGCATGGTATGCATGTCCTAAGCATGATACTATTGCACACATAATTAAATAAATCATATAGTCATGATTTCTACCCACAACTATCTAAGCATGCATAATCCCTATCCAGCCCCAAATATTTATTTACAGATTATTACAAACGAGGGATAATAAATTACGTTACTGAAAGGAAAATAAGAAGCTACTTCTATAGGGAGCCTTCAATCAGGCCCATATCTCCCAACTTCAATCCATTCGAGTTTCACAGCCTTTCATGGTCCGGGTACGGCAAAGCTCCCTAGGGCCCCAATGGGTCCCTGGCCAATACTAGCACCTAAACATAGTTACCAAAGTTGAGCAAGTGCAGTATGGAATTACCAGCCTTGTGTGTCAGAGTTCAATGGGTACTCAGAGGTACTCAAGGCAGTGCTCACACAAAGGGGGGTAGAACCTAAATTTCTAAGAGTAGTGAGATGTGCTAGAAGGAGAGAAAAAGTTTGTAGTTGAACAGAGTTTACAAAAAAAACTTGAGAGTTGTTTTGAAAGATTAGCTTTTGAAGAAAATAACTGAAGTACTAATCACAAAAAAAAAGAGTTCAACAATGTAGAATTGCACACAAGGATAATGGGGTAAGGGTACAAGTAGGTCACATAATAACAAAGGAGATCCATAGACTTAAGAAACTCATTTAAGCATAGTTACACAAATCAAAGAGGTTCAGGGGACCAAGAAATGGCAGAGTTTAGACATGATAATAGACAACAACAAAATACAGTTATAACTAGTAAAATTAGGAGTAAACAATAGTCATATGAGCATCACTGACTCAGCATGTAAGTCAGAAAGAGATAAAGCATGATGGGTACTACCAGATAAACAAAAGATTTAATTGCATGTTGAGCAGTAGAAGCATAAGTAGAAAAAAATCAGGAAGATAACAAATTGAAACAATAATAAGCACATTGGTTTGAGACTTGTAAATTAATTAGAACATACCAGTGATGAGAGAGCAAAGCAGAATGCAAAAATCAAAGTGAGAGTACAATGTTAGCCTTGGCTTTCAACCGACTAACAATAGACAGGAGCAGAGAGAACAATAATAGAGTAAAGAGAAAAGAGAGAGTTCTAGCACAAGAGAGAGATCAGAGAGAATAGTATTGATGTCCGTCTTTACAATGAAAGAGCAGGAGTATATATAATTGAAAAACAAGTAGTAAATAAGGTAAAAATGAAAGTCAAGTAGTAATTAAGGGGACTCGGAATCAATTAGTGTAAAATCAGCAAAGTTACTCCCTTAAATGAAGGAGTTGAGTTCAAATAAGTATTAACAGGCAGCAAATAAGGGAAGGAATCAGGTGAGAAGCTGATTTAATCATATAAGGAATAGTATAGAATAGAGCATGCGATTAGGAATATGTACAAAATATACCAATTAAGGAAAGTGTATATTAATTAATTCGACATCATGTTTATTCACAGAAATAAGGCATAATATAGTTTAATTATATAAGTCAGTCAAAGAAATCTCGAGTAAGATTCAAATCACAGGGAACCAGTGTCAATCAAATGAAAATATCACAAATTTAAAGGAAAACTAGGAATCAGTAAAGAATACCAACAAAGCACTAATCACAGAGATTCAAAATAGTAAAACGATACTAGAAGAACACATAGCAAACATCAGAATCCCTAATCACTTAATTAGGGATTCGTATCGAAAAAATAGCAGAAAAATAAAGGAACCAGTCAGATAAGCATGGTTTAGGCAGAGACGACAAAGAATCAGAAACCCTAACATCATTTAGAGCAAGAAATCACGAGCACACACAGAATATACACGCAAGCACAGTAGTCATGCTAGAATAGGTTAACAATATTGCAACAATACTCAGACTCATAGATTGAACCCAGAAATTTAGGGGTTTTTACAAAAATGACTCAAACAAAAGGAGAACGGTTCCAATAATGCTCAAACATAATAAAATCACGAAATAACACTAAGAAATTAGAAAGAAACTATTTTTGTAAAGCATTTTAAAACCCTAGTTATAAAAAGATGAGAAATCGTTTAGGACTGAGAGATTTTTAACGAAAACAAGAAAAGAACTAACAATATATATGGATTTGTTATAGATCTAAAAAGATCAGAAGGTTCAAAATTAGGGTTTCATAAGAAACCAGAGAAAGTAGAAGAACCTGCCATGAAACTCAGGGATAGTGGTGGTTATGACATAATCGTGTCAAAACCCCACCGGAGAAAGCCGGAAAAACCACCCAAACAGGAACCCCAGTAACCGTTTGGCATGGTCGGTAACATTGAAGGCTTCAGAGATGAAGTAACCGGAGAAACCAGGCGTCATGGAGGCTGGTGGTCGAAAGGATGATGGTCGGAGGTGGCCGAAGATAGGCTGAGCTTCATCGGAGAAGGAGGGAATAGAGAAGGTTCTAGAGAGAACCAGAGAGAGAGAGAGACGAATTGTTGTGATTGAAATTAAATGAGACCCAATTGGCTAATTTAGTTTCACTAGGTAAACAAATTTGATTGTATACAACATACTGAGCAGGGAAATATTTTAAAATTATTTCTAGCATAATTTATGAATTATTTAGATATGAAATATTAAAATAAATACCAAAATAATTTAATAAAAATATGGAAAAATAGGGAAAAAAATCTCATTATTACAAAGAAAAATTTTGAGGGCTTATATTCAAGTTTGAAAATAATTTGAGGAAAAATTGGGTATCAACAACTGCCTATCTTTACCCGAGAAGGATGAAAGAGTTGTCAGGTAAAGATATAATGGCCAATTTTGACCGAGCGGAAACCGTGGGAGAGAATTAGGCCACACTCTGGCTTCTAAGCTGCCTACATATCCCTGGATTTACAGGAATTAGGTCGTATGTAGTTCCGGAATCATCAGTGAAATATACCGGTGATGCTTCACAAGAACGGATGCAAGGTGCGAGGTAAGGTAAAGTAGGAAGGTCTTACGGGGTTGTATCGGAGAGCTGGAGCGGTCCGCTCCTGCCTGGCTGGCCGTCCCGACCGGATTACCTGCAAATAAATAACAAGTGTATATCGTGCATAATCTAAACATGATGCAAGTTCTCGTTGGACTATGAATGTTGTCTTTGGACAATTGAAGATGATCGTCCTTAGACCATGATGTCCTGGTCCATGAATCGCTTGGTGCGGGATTCGCATGCTATGAAATGATGTTCTCGGGCCATGAGGATGGTGCCTCCGAATGATGACGCCTTTGGACAAGTTGGCGATATTTCAGCCCATGAAGAATGCAGTGGTATTATGCTAACAAGACAAAGTTTAGTCTTGCGATTTGCAAAAGAAAAGAGGGGAAGAGCTTAGCCCGAGAGAAGCATAAATAAGTAACGTCACGAAAGGTGGTTGCTTTGAAGAGGTAGATAGGAGCTTTATGCAATGAAGTAAAATGCAGGGGAGGTAGCGTGGAACCTCGAAAGACAGAATGGTAGCCTTACACAGTGCAGGAAATAAAATGCAGGGGAGGTAGCGTAGAACCTCGGAAGGAAAAATGGTAGCCTTATGCAATACAGGAAATAAAATGCAGGGGAGGTAGCGTAGAACCTCGGAAGGCAGAATGGTAGCCTTATGCAATGCAGGAAATAATGCAGGGGAGGTAGCGTAGAACCTCGGAAGGCAGAATGGTAGCCTTATGCAATGCAGGAAATAATGCAGGGGAGGTAGCGTAGAACCTCGGAAGGCAGAAGGGTAGCCTTATGCAGTGCAGGAAATAAAATCCTGGGGAGGTAGCGTAGAACCTCGGAAGGCAGAATGGTAGCCTTATGCAATGCAGGAAATAAAATGCAGGGGAGGTAGCGTAGAACCTCGGAAGGCAGAATGGTAGCCTTATGCAATGCAGGAAATAAAATGCAGGGGAGGTAGCGTAGAACCTTAGAAGGCAGAATGGTAACCTTATGCAATGGAGGAAATAAAATGCAGGGGAGGTAGCGTAGAACCTCAGAAGGCAGAATGGTAGCCTTATGCAATGCAGGAAATAAAATGCAGGGGAGGTAGCGTAGAACCTCAGAAGGAAGAATAGTAGCCTTATGCAATGCAGGAAATAAAATGCAGGGGAGGTAGCGTAGAACCTCGGAAGGCAGAATGGTAGCCTTATGCAATTCAGGAAATAAAATGCAGGGGAGGTAGCGTAGAACCTCAGAAGGCAGAATGGTAGCCTTATGCAGTGTGGGAAAATAAACGACAATAAGAGTTTTTAGCTGATGATAAACTGCAGTGATACGATTGCGGTGAATAAGCGTTGTTTGTGATGATAGTAGGAATCGGCATGTGCGACGAGTTTGAAAGTGTGTCCTTAAGAAATATGCATCTTGCGAAGATAGTAATGTGTTCTGGACTTTCTCCGTCTTGGTGCCTGCATCCAAAGAAAAATTGTGAGTTCTGTAAAGGGGAAGGTTAGTTCGCATCCCCACTGGCTCGGCTCGGCCTGTCTGCTTGATAACGAGGACTTTATTATTCATATCACAGGGGTAGCGTTGCTAAACAAGCTATTTTCTGAGAAAGCAAATATGCAGGGTTTTATAAAAATATAACATATAATTTAAAGTAATTTTTTTTGGATGAACCGACGACCACGACGCGGTTCAAGGCATTGCTACCTCTCTTGCTATGGAATTTTGAGGGTCCTCCTCAAAATTCTGCCCCAGTTTGATGGGTGAATGCTTCTAGTTGTTGCTTGTGCGGTGCTCGACTGCATTTGCTTCGGAATTTTGAGGTCCCTCTTCAAAATTCTGCCCCAGTTTCCATTTGTGGGGGAAATGAAATTTTTATTAAAATGTGACCGAACCCATAGGTCTGCCTACGTATCCCCTCTTAAACAGGAATCAGGTCAGGCGTAGTTCAATTTACAACATTTGATAAAAGCATGAAAGTTACACATAGTAGCGCTTGACTGCATCTGAGTTGATTGGCTTTGGCCAGATTTCTCCATCCATTTCTGTAAGTATGAGTGCTCCTCCTGTCAGCACTCGGTGAACCATGTACGGGCCTTGCCAATTGGGATAGAATTTCCCTTTTGCTTCGTCTTGGTGAGGAAAGAACTTCTTTAACACCAGCTGCCCCTGTGTGAATCGTCTCGGCTTGACTTTCTTGTTGAAGGCTCTAGCCATTATGTTCTGATATAGCTGACCATAGCAAACTGCGTTCATTCTTTTTCTGTCTATGAGGGCCAATTGCTCATAATGGCTTCGTACCCATTCTGCATCGCTGAGTTCGGCTTCTTGTATGATTCTCAGGGATGGAATTTCGACCTCGGCAGGAATAACGGCTTCTGAACCATAAACCAACATGTAAGGAGTTGCCCAGTTGATGTGCGGACTGTGGTGCGGTATCCCAGTAAGGCAAATGACAGCTTCTCATGCCATTGCTTGTGCTTCTCTATCATCTTTCTCATTATCTTCTTGATGTTTTCTGAGTCTCCCAGGTTGATGCTTTAAGTCTCGTCCATGTTAGACTTGGGTCTATTCTCAAAGTTCTCGACCTTTTTAACAATATCCTCAGGTATATCATCCTCGTCTGAATCAGAATCCATTTTTTGCGTTACCTCGTTACATGTCACAGTCGTCGGTTCATCAAGATAAGTAATAGTAATGTTGTGTAAATAAAGTAATGGGGTGGAAAACAGTAGCAAGTAAATATACGATTTATAGAGAAATGACAAATGCTTTGATAAATTGAATAATTATTTGAACATAGGAGCTCTTTCTTGCAGAAATTAAAAATGCGAAAAGGAAGAATTTTTTTTAAATAAATAAGCTGTAAATAAATGCTTGTTTTGTTAACCTTGCCACCCCGAGGCTCGACGGGCTTTGGTCGTCCTGACAGAGAAATTCTTGAGATATGACCCTCTGCTCACGACCTGTATGGAAGGGCCTTCCTCGCCCTCCTCTTCAAGAATGACACAGCAGTCCATGTTCTTATCGTTAAAAAATAAATCCTCATTGTCGCTAACGCATTCTCTTCATCCGTACCGTAGATGATATCAACTTGCTGGAAAGTTTGTTCTAAGTGAGGTATTGGCTGCTCCAATGGGTAGTAAGGATTGCGCCATGGTGGCGACCAGTCCTTGAATTCCTTCCAAGTGTACTCATACCCTAGCCCGAAAGTGGTACCGTGCTTCTTGAGTGTTATTGGCTTCGTTATTCCCTGGAGATTTTTACCGAGCCCTTTGCCTGGCTCGTATCCTTTCCAGTTCAAGATGCTCTCGATCTTACTGTCCCACCATTTATCCTTATCAATGGCGTTAACTCGTTCAATTTTGTGGTAGATTTCTTCACCCAGCTTCCTTCTCCCCTCAGTGATCGAAAAATATGGCGACTGTCGCCATGACTACCTCTTGATGATTCCATTCAAACTTCAACGCTTGATGTAGGGTTGATATCACAGCCCCAGCGGCGTGTATCCAAGGTCGCCCTAACAACAAGTTGTAGGATGCGGGCACATCTATCACTTGGAAGTCTACATCGAACCAGGTTGGTCCCATTTGTAAGCACAAGGTGATTTCTCCCATAGTGGACCTCTGCGAACCATCGAAGGCCTTTACATTAATCTCTCCTTCTTTTATATAATGTAGACTTTTGCCCAATTTCTTAAGTGTGATCAGCGGACAAATGTTGAGGCTGGAACCCCCATCAATTAAGATCCTTGTAATGAAGTGGTCCTCACATTGCACATTGATATGCAGTGCTCTATTATGCTCTAACCCCTTGGGCGGCAACTCGTCTTCATGGAAAGTAATCTTGTGGCTTTCTAGAACCTGGCCCACCATGTTTGCCATATCCCCACTGGTGATATTTTCTGGTACGTATGACTCACTCAGCACTCTCAGCAAGGCGCTCCTGTACTCAGAATTCTGTAATAGAGAGAGGATAGATATCTAAGCTGGTGTCTTGTTCAACTGGTCGAGGATTGAGTACTCTTTGGCTTGGATCTTTCTCCAATGATTGTCTGAACCTGTCTCAATGGTGGGAGGACGGTTGGCGGCCTGCTTGCTAGATTCAGCAAAATGTTCAGGGGTATAAACTCTGCCAGTTTTGGTCATACCCTGTGCATTAATGGCTTCCTCAGACTTGATTTTACCCTTTCTCCTTGCTTCAGTTGTGTAGTCCCATGGGATGGCGTTTGAGTAAAAAGGTGACGTTGTTGACATTGCCACTGGAATAGGTGTGGTCATCCTCATTCCCACCATAGTATATGTTATAGGCGGCCAGACTGCTACTTCGAGTGGCCGTACAAACTTAACTTCGATCGGCACTAGGGCCTTTTCCTTTGCGGGCGGTCTCGATTCAAACTCGAGTGGAATGGACATGTTTACCTCAGCATCCTTGGATGGCTGCATCTAAACCACAATTGGGTTGAGAGTAATTGTGGGCTTCTTCGGATCACCCTCTGCAATCAGCCCAATTGATCCCTCAGGATCCCAATCATCATCCACTTCAATCATATGGACACCACCTTTATGGTCTGGCAGCGGATTATTGCGAATATTAGGAGCAGGGTCCTTGGCTACAATGATCTTGTTGTCTATGAGGGTTTGTATCTTGCCTTTCAAGGAATGGCATTCCTCGATGGTGTGTCCCTTCATGCCGGAGTGGTAAGCACAGGATTTGTTTGGGTTGATCCATTGAGAAGGGTTCTCAAGGGTGGCAGCAGGAATAGGTGTGACATAACCGGCGACTTTGAGTCTTTCATATAGTTGATCAATGGGATCAGCTATAGAAGTATACTATTTTGGAGGGCGACGGTCGAAGTTAGGGCGAGGTCTTGGGAAGTTTTGGGGAGTAGGTGGTGATTGGTAGTGAGAAGGTTGGGAATTTTAGGCGTTGTAAACGGGGGATGATTGGGAGTATCTTGGTGAGGTAGGCTAATATGTGGGTGGTGGATCTTGATATGTGGGTGAGGGTGGTTGGTATTGAGGTGAATGTGCTTGGTAACTTGGAGCTGGTTGGTATGTGAATGAGGGTGTTGGATATACTTGGTATTTGGGCGGGGACTTAGCTTGTTGTGCAACCATCACGGCTCCCACATCCTTCTTTCTGGACACACCACCAGACTGTAGAGCTTTATTAGTAGCCTGTAAAGCTTCAAAGTTGATAACCATACCACTTTTGATGCCTTTTTCGATTCGCTCTCCCAACTTGATGATGTCAGAGAACTTGTAACTTTCGACCATCATCAGCCGCTCGTAATATTGAGGATCCTAAGCTCGTACAAAGAATTTCTTCATTTGTTCCTCTTCTAAGGCTGGCCTAACCTTGGCAGCTTCTGACCTCCAACGAGTAACATACTCGCGAAAGGTCTCTGTTGGCTTCTTCTTTAAATTCTGGAGGTAGAATACATCTGGAGCATTCTCCGTGTTGAACCTAAATCGATCCCTGAAGTCTGTTGCCATGCTTACCCAATTAGTCCATTTCTTTGGATCCTGGCCGATGTACCAGGACAATGCATCTCCTTTCAAACTCCTTATGAAGAGTTTCATGCGGATTCTTTCATCTTTTCCCACGCCAACCAATTTGTCGCAGTAAGTTCTCAAATGGACTCTTGGATCACCAGTACCAATAAAACGTCTCGAAATTGGGAGGTTTGTACCCCTCGGGCAGTTCGACATTAGGCATTATGCAAAGATCTTCATAGTTCAGCCCCTCAATCCCTCTAACTCCTTCGACGCCCTGAACTCGATTGGTCAACTTCTTGCGTTCCTCGACCAAATTCCTGATGAGCCTATCCTTCTCGTCAGACTCAGGGGTATGTGGTGTGGAATGAGCGGTTTCCATATAAATGGGATTATTGTAGGCCTGGAAGTGGTCTTTTGTCTGATCCTGGAGAGGTGGAGTGTTATGTTGACATGCATTGCATTGTGCTGGCGGGACTTGGTGTTTGGGGTGATTCGGTTGCTTAGGGGTGTTTTATGGTAAAGTGGGGTTTGGAGCATTTGGGAAGTGGACATCCCGAACATCGAGGGAAAGTGATAGGTGAGAAAATTCTTGACTTGGTCAAGTTCCTCTTGGAACTTCAACAGCTTCTTCTCCAGTGGAGACATACCCTCTTGCAGAACCTGAATACCCCGTCCATCAGCGATCTCAACCTGTTCATCCCTGTTGTCTTTTCTGACGCCGCCTTGCCTCTGCCATCTTAGTTTTACCCTTGATTTTTCCTTTGGGATGAGTAGGAGGAGGGCCCTTTGATCTTGTGCGGTAGGCTGATGATTCCAGAATGCACGAACCAACCTTTGGGGAGGGGAATAATAAATAAAGAAAACAAAAAAAACAAAAAAGTAATGAAGTTAGTGAGGATCATAAAAAAAAATATTGCAGTATTTAACACATAAGGCGGAAATGTAAAGCGTGTCCTAAGTTGGGGACCTCTTTGTGCCCGAGGTAGGCCTAGCGACAAAATGATTTGGAGAACTTAAGATGCTAAATGCCTCATTTTATTGATAATAAAATAGACAAATCCAACACGACTCTAAGAATGCGAAAAATATAAAATGTCACTAATGGCCAGGGGCCTTATTACATCAGAAGGCAAAGTAAAGACAATCCTATCTACTTGGTCCCAGAAGGACCTTCCCCAGACTCGGCATCTCTGCTCGTCTTGATCAGCATCCCCATCTCACGGAGTCCCAGCAGCAAGTAGGTCCTGGCTAGAATTCCTCCTTCGGCTCCCTCGGCCTTCTGACAGATCTCGATCCTCCTAATGAACTTCTCCTCTAAGTCGACTATGCCTCGCTCCAAGTGTGCTAGCCTCTGGGTGGAGGTGATGGCCATGTCTTTCCATTCCTCTATCAGCTTCTTGTTGGCCTCGTGTATTTTGTGATGATCTTCTTCACAATCATGGAGCCTCTTGACGACTGTCTTATCACTGGAGTGAAGATCCTCCCACCAGTTTAGTAGTTTGGGGTGGATATTGGTGACCATGCCGAATCTGGGGACCTCGTGCCTCATTTCTGCAAAACAAACAGGTTAGGCCCTTACCCCCGCCAGACTCGACTATTTAACATCAATAATTAGCATGAGCATTTAGTTCTCCAAATAAATGCACAGAACGTGAAGGCGTCCGTTTGGGTTCCAGGGAAACCCAATGGACTTTGGACAAGGATATCTTAAAGGCTGTTGTGCGGACAACACCTTAGCCTGGCTAGATTTGACCATGATGCATGCAACATACAATAGAGTAAGGTTTCTATGGGGTTTTAGACCGGTACCCTTGAGAGGACAACTCAAGGGGGAAGGCACGGAACTGTCGACTGCATCGCTGATCGACTAGTTTTATCGCAAATACGCCTTTCCGAATTTAGGGGTAGTAATATTGGAATAGCGCAACCACTCATTTTAAGCGTTGCTATAGGATTTTGTTTGGCACGAGTGGAATATGAATGCGGATCATGATATGCAATAAATAACATCTAAACAAGTAGGCATGTATTTTCACATTGAGGAAAACGGTAAAGAAAGGAAATACGACAATTATAATTGAAAGAAATTACAAAGAAAACATGAAGATACATCAGTTTTGTTCAGGAGAAATAAATACTTGCAAAATTAAACAGTTAACAACATATAACGGGAATAGGAAATGGTATAAACATTTAAACATAAATTGAAAGGTCCAAATTTACAAGACAACTTGTAATGGTGTAAGCCTAGGGAATGTCCCCAGCAGAGTCACCATGCTGTCACGCCCCCTTTTTCCACGCACGGGTTAGGTGCGGAGAGATCGGGTTTATGACATTCTGGACAACTCCTTAAAGAAAGAGGTTTAAGGAAGAGTCGCCACCTAATGATTTTGTGGTGCGTTAGGGCACCTAGAGTAGATAAGTCATGAACTAGTTTGCATTACCAGAGATAGGGTAAGGGCTTGAATTTATCCTAAGGAGAAGGTGTTAGGCACCCCTCAAGATCAACAACTATGGGTCACAGCCAAGAAGTTTTTTGAATTTGGACGGTAAACAAATAGCAAGTAAGGTTCATATAAGAGAGGATTTCAAACAAGTATGAAAATCTTTAAAGGTTTTTGGGAAAACATCAGAGTAAAAAAATTTGAAAAGAATTGTCCTAGGTTTAAAGTAATACAGATCACCTCAATGCAGTACCCAGTAATCACTCCTCGAAGAAGGGCTACATGTGGTATTAGCACCGGTCATCATATCCGTATTCTACCCTTCCCACCCCGCAAAGGTATTAAAAACGCGTGTGTTGGTCACGAAAGCTTATTGCGTGCTATTACCCTTCCCATTCTATAAGTCCCGGAGGGTGTTTAGGACTACTAATCCTACAAGGTGGGTACTAGGCTGAACCCTTAAGTTTTAAAGGATAAACTCTAGGCGACAAGTAGAAAACAGTTAGGACTTGCACATAAAGGATTCACAAAGGCAGTTAGGGGGCTCATATATCCCTCCACAAATAAATACATAAATAGCACGTCTCAAACACAATAAGGGTCTCAAGGTCAGAACTTAAAACTGGAGATTTGAGTGGAAAACAGTAGGTTTTGGGATTCTTGAAACTCAGTAATAAAACATGAAGTTTAAAAGGACAGAATAGTTTTGAGAAGAGTGATTGATTAAAAATCTAGTAATTTAAAGACAATACCAGGAATTGAAAGATGCGTAGTAGTTTAGAAGTCTTCAAAGAGACGAATAACTTTTTAGAAAATCGGTAATCAGAAGTAAAGCAAGATTTTAAATAAAGCAGAGTAATTTCAAACATGAGTGACTGATTTTGGAGATCTAGTAGTTCAAAAATAGAGCAGAAGTGAGCAGTTTAAATGAGTTTTAGTAAAAAGTGAATGAATAACTTCAGAAACCAATAGTTTGAAAGTAGAGCAGGGATAAACAGAATGATTTGTACGTATTTCAGAAAAATGGTAAATGTTTTGAAAATCCAGCAGTTCTAGGCAAAGCACGAGTTGAGGGCAGTAACAAGCAGCAAAGTTCTAAGGTTTTCAGAAGAGATTGATTAGTTCTATGGATCATTTTTATTGTAGGCAATACATAAAACAGTTGATTTTGGTTTTAATAAGTATTAGGCCTAAGGTTTTGTGATGACCCAAAAGATCATCTTGTGTAATTTAGCAGAAATTGTGTTTCGAGGCGCCGAAAGCCTCCGTTAATCTCACCTTGTTGTGCGTGCACACGCGAGCGTGTAGCCGGGAAGTCTTTATGTGGAAATGTGTTGAACTATTGAATTTATGATAATTAATGGAATAAAGTTGACTTTGGTCAATATTTTAGGTAAACGGACCCGGACCCATGATTTGACTGTCCCGGAGGGTCCGTAGGAAAATATGGGACCTGGGTGTATGCCCAGAATCGAATTCCGAGGTCCTAAGCCCGAGAAATAAATTTTTAAAGAAAATTATTTTCTGAAAATAAGAAAGACTTTCGAAAATGAACTTTGAGGTGAAATCTGCATTACCGGGCCCGTATTGTGATTCTGGAGCCCGGAACAGGTTTAATATATGTTATGTGAGTTATCTGTAAAATTTGGTGTAAAACAGACTTGACATGACGTGGTTCGGATCGAAATTGGAATGTTTGAGCATTATGAAGTTTTAAGAAGATTCTATAAGATTTGAGGTTTAATTCCTTGTTTTGATGTTATTTTAGTGGGTTAATTAGTCGAATAAGTTTGTAGGATGATTTTGGAAGTCGTGTGTATATTTGGTGTCATTCCGAGTTGTCTATGTCAGTTCGGCACGTTGTTAGCGAAGTCTCGAAAACTTAAAGTTCCTAAGTTAGGTTCTTGGGGGTTGGGGGCTGTGATTTTGAGTTTTGGAATTTTTTGGGTGTTCTGAAGGCTCGAGCTAGTTCAGGTTATGATTTGGGACTCGTTGGTATATTTGGACTAGGGCTCGAGTGGGCCCAGGTGCCTTCCAGGCACCTAACGGGGCTAAAAACCAGCAAACACAGCTGCTGGTGCACCTGTTCTGGTGTGACCGCAGGTGCGGTTGCCCAGTCGTAGGTGCGGGACCACTCCTGCGGTCCCCAGCATCGCAGGTGCGATTACCTAATGGCCTGACCAATTATCGCGGGTGCGGAAAATATTCCGCAGGAGCGGAGCCGCAGGTGCGGTCTCCACTCCGCAGGCGCGGTCCCAGGCTCCCCAGCCCATTTCCGCAGGCGCGAGATCTTTCTCGCAGGTGCGGGACCACTCCTGCGGTCCCGAACATCGCAGGTGCGATTTCACTGTTCAGGCAGTGTGTTTTATATACGGGTTTTAAACCCAATTTTCTCATTTCTTTCTTCTTCCTTTGCAGATTTTCCTCCATTGTTAAGGGCTAATGACCTGGTCTTCTAAAGTAAGTGAACTCTACTAAAAAATTAGCTTCATGCATGGATTCTAGCTTAATTAACTACATAAATTAGTGCAAAAATCAAGAATTTGGGTAATAACCTAGAACTTGTAACCATTTGAGAATTTTCTGTGAATTGGCCATGAAATCAAGTAAGAATCGTATATTAATGATCCTTAGGCTTTGGGTGAGTGTCCCCTTCGAGAATTATTGGAATCCGAGCGAGCAGGCCGGGGGTCGAATTTTGGTATTTTTGGAAGAATGCTAAGAAATGGATAATTAGGCTATGGGATCAATTTTTTTGAGTCATTATTGATATACTTAAGTTAATAATGTTTATTGTTGTTCCAGAGTTGAATTCAAAAGCAAAAGGTAGTGTTAGAGGCTTGATTGCTATTTTGGACCCGAGGTAAGTGTCTTGCCTAATTTTGGTGATGGAATAGGTATCGTATGCTATGTGCTAAGTGTTTATCATGTGCAATGCATAGGTGAGGTAATGAGTACCTATGAATTCTGTTTCAAGCATGCCCGTGAGTCCATTTTTGATGAAATTCTTGTCCTTACTTCCACATCTATTTTATTATGAATTTATCTCTAGTTGGAAGTTGATTGTTGTTTAAAATACTCGTGGATGAACTTGTGATGTAATGGTCCTATTGAGGACCCAACTGTAAAGGATACATTTGAAATGATTGGTTATAGCTGAGACCATTGCCGGGCCATTTGTTATGATAATGACTGATATTTCCCCTTGTCGGGTGATCATGATTTGTGATTCCACTATGCTGCATTCCTTGCCATTTTGATAATTTCCATTGCATTGGTGAGGAAGAGTGTAAAGCACGAAGGGTGATGTCGTGCCATGATTTACATTGATTACATCATAATTTTCATAGTGAGGAAGAGAGTAAAAGCATGAAGGGTGATGTCGTGCTGATTGATTACTATTTATGCACGAGGGGACGTTCCGTGCAGTGATTATGATGTTTTATGCACGAGGGGACATTCCGTGCCATATTTTATATTGTTATGCACGAGGGGACATTCCGTGCCATATTTTATATTGTTATGCACGAGGGGACATTCCGTGTCGTGATTATGATGTTTTATGAACGAGGGGATATTCCGTGCCATATTTTATATTGTTATGCACGAGGGGACATTCCGTGCCATATTTTATATTATTTGCACGAGGGGACATTCCGTGCCATATTTTACATTGTTATGCACGAGGGGACATGCCGTGCCGTTTCTTTTCACTGTTTAACTTGTGTTGTCAATTCCCGTTGCTATTTTTAGATATTTTAGACTGTTGTTTTTGTTTTCGTCATTTCAGTATTTGCTATCTCTTACCCCCAGAATGTTCTTCCACATAATTGTATTCTTGTTTAGTTTCTACTATACTATTAAACTGCACAGGTACATTCTGTTGTCGTGTCCTAGCCTCGTCACTACTTCGTCGAGGTTAGGCTCGGCACCTACTCAGTACATGGGGTTGGTTGTACTGATGCTACACCTGCACTTCTTTATGTTGTGCAGATTATGCAGCCGGACCCGGTGGACATCACTAGTGGGAGTGTCCTTTAGTTCACCCTAGAGGCTTCAAGGTATACCCGCTGGCGTTCGTGGGCCTTGGCGTCTCTCCTATCCCTAGTTCTTCATTACTGTCTTGTTTTTCCTCTAGTTTTCAGAGACAGTCATGTATTTCCTTTCAGACTTTGTATTTAGCACTCCTATAGACAGTTCGTGAGTTTGTGACTCCAGGTTTTTGGGAAATTATTGCGACGTTGTATTATGTTGTCTTTACTTAGTTTTGAAACTTTATTTATTTCCGCTGTTAAGTTGTAAACTGTTTTACCTTATTCTGTTAATTCGATGTTACATGTTAGTTTAACTATACACGTTGGCTTGTCTAGCGGGTTCAATGTTAGACGCCATCACGGCCCGATGGTGGGATTTCGGGGCGTGACAAGTTGGTATCAGAGCTCTAGGTTGCTTAGCTCTCACAACTCACGGACAACTTGGTAGAGTCGGGGATTTTTTTTTGCAAGAGATAAAGCTGGGAATTTCGGTATGTATACCTCCTTGATAACCCTATACCTCAGTACCAGAGGAGTTATTCAAACAACTTGAAGTTTACAAAAGTCTACTCAGCATGGAAGTCACGGCTGCGTCAGGTCATTCGATGGTATCAGAATATGCCATCAGGTTCGATAAGTTAACCCGTCATCCTCCTACGTTGGTTCGTATAGCCAGAGGGCGAGTCACCAGACTCATTAAAGGACTAAAAAATGATTGTAAATTTTGGAAGACTCAGGGCAGGATGATACTTTATGTCGGCTAGTGGTAGAAATTGCTCTAGACTTGGGAGAGTCATATTTCATCAGAGCACTCAGGCTACGTGCCCCATTTCAGCTACAACTCAACTACATAACCACCTGGGGAGATAGGAGTCGGAATGTCGGAAGTGGAGGTTAGATTTCTAGAGGTGGAGACCCAGTCTTTTGATACATTTTCTATGGTATGGATGAGGTCGTTACATTAAATGATTTCATTAAAAGAACAATCTCTAATTATTATAAAGTGATGATTTTCTGAACTTAATTCGGTTATGCTTTTCTAATAAAATTCTTCTAATATGCTCCTCTTTCGGGTGAGCTTCGTAACTCAAAAATCTACTTATGTAAATACTTGTATTGAGAAATTCTATGGGAATAACTATGTTTACCATACATGTTGAAGTTTTTCTTAATGAAAAATATTTAAATGAAGGAAATGGAATATTTTGAGTGGCACGATATGCATATTACTTGTGATTCAGAATCGAGGACGATATCCTCACATGTTAAAATGATTTGGTATATTTAGACCGGACCTCGAGCCGCGGTGGAAGTTATGTAAGGATGAGATCCTTGTGATGGAAATTCTTCTGTTTAAATTCTCCCTTATGAATTAAATTTTGTTTCTATTTACTATAAGTACTGGTAGGAAGGCATGCTTGTTAAAGACTTATGTATAAAAATAGGAGTAATAATAATAATATTAATAAATATATAAATAAATAAACTAATTAACCATCTGTGCGTAATTTGCTAAATTCGTGCTATGATTATGGAGCCTTAACTTACAAGGTAGGTGCCCGCTCCAGGTGGCGTTAGATGAGGCACGTTATTTTGGATAATTATGAGGTCTTCAAGAATCGTATCTCGATATCATTATTGTGAAGGAATTGGAGGAGCAGTTACAGGATTTGTTGGGTAAAGACTTTGTTAGGCCTAGTGTTTCTCCTTGGGGTGCTCTAGAGTTGTTTGTTAAGAAGAAAGATGGCTCAATGAAGATGTGGATTGACTACCGAAAATTGAACAAGGTTACTATTAAGAATAAGTGTCAATTGCCGAGGATTGACGATTTATTAGACTAGCTTTAGGGTGCTACAGTGTTCTCCAAGATTGATCTGAGATCTGGGTACCATCAGTTGAGGATTTGGGCGTCTGGTGTCCCTAAGACAGCCTTTCACACTCGTTATGGGAATTATGAGTTCTTGGTGATGTCATTGGGATTGACAAATGCCCCAACTGTTTTTATGGAGCTGATGAACCGAGTGTTCAGGCCTTATGTGGACTCGTTCGTTATTGTTTTCATTGATGATATTTTGATATACTCTCGCAGCCGAGAGGATCATAAGCAGCACCGTAGAGTCGTCCTCCAGACTCTGAGGGATAGTCAGTTGTATGCCAAATTCTCCAAGTGTGAGTTTTGGTTGGGTTCAGTTGCATTTCTAGGCCATGTGGCTTCATCAGAGGGTATTCAGGTGGACCACAAGAAGATTTCAGCAGTTAGAGATTGGCCCAGGTCCACTTCAGCTACAGAGATTTGGAGCTTCTTGGGTTTAGCAGGGTATTATCACCGATTTGTGGAGGGCTTTTCATCCATTGCAGCCCGGATGACCAGGTTGACTCAGAAGAGTGCCCAGTTCAGGTGGTCTCATGAGTGCTAGGCGAGCTTTCAAAAGCTCAAGACAGCCTTGACCACGACACTAGTGTTAGTTTTGCCCACAGGTTCAGGATCGTATACCGTGTATTCTCGTCAGTTGAAGGTCCATGAGAAGATCTATCCAGTTCATGACTTGGAGTTAGCAACTATTGTGCATGCATTGAAGATTTGGAGGCATTACTTGTATGGTGTGCCATGCGAGGTGTTCATGGATCATAAGAGCTTACAATATTTGTTTAAACAGAAGGAGTTGAACATGAGGCAGAGGAGATGGTTAGAGTTGCTGAAGGATTATGATATTACCATTCTTTATCATCCGGGGAAGGCCAATGTGGTGGCCAATTCTTTGAGCCGGAAGTCAGCTAGTATGGGTAGTCTTGCCTATTTATTAGTCGGAGAGCGACCTCTTGCTTTGGATGTTCAGGCGTTAGCCAACCGATTTGAGAGATTGGAGGTTTCTGAGACTGGCAGTGTTTTGGCCCATACTGTGGCCCGTTCTTCATTGTATGACCGTATTCGGGCTAGGCAATATGATGATCGCCATTTATGTGTTCTTAGAGATAGAGTCAGGCACGAAGATGCCAAGCGGGTTACGGTTGACGCTGAGGGAGTATTGAGGATGCATGGTCGTATTTGTGTACTCGATGTCGATGGCATTCGTGAGTTAATACTACATGAGGCCCATAGCTCCAGGTATTCTATTCATCCGGGCGCCGCAAAGATGTACCAGGACTTGCGGTAGCATTATTGGTGGTGTAGAATGAAGAAGGATATTGTAGCTTATGTAGCTCGGTGCTTGAATTGTCAGCAGGTTAAGTACGAGCACTAGAGGTCCGGTGGTCTGATGCAGCAGATTCAGCTTCCCTAGTGGAAGTGGGAGCGTATCACCATGGACTTTGTAGTTGGACTCCCATGGACTCATAGGATGTTTGATGCAGTATGGGTCGTTGTGCATAGGCTGACCAAGTAAGCACACTTCATTCCAGTATCAGTTTCGTATTCAGCAGAGAAGTTGGCAAGGATCTATGTGAGAGAGATTTTTAGACTGCATGGTGTGCCCATATCCATTATATCAGACCGAGGTACTCAATTTACCTCCCATTTTTGGAGAGTATTTCAGCGAGAGTTGGGCACCTAGATCGATTTGAGCACCGCATTTCATCCTCAGACGGACGAACAGTCCGAGCGTACTATTCAGATTTTGGAGGATATGTTGCGAGCTTGTGTTATTGACTTTGGAGGTTCATGGGACCATTTATTGCCTTTAGCTGAATTTGCCTACAACAACAGCTATTAGTCGAGCATTCAGATGGCTCCGTATGAGGTGTTGTATGGTAGACGGTGTCGGTTTCCAGTCGGATGGTTTGAGTCGGGAGAGGCTAGATTGTTGGGTTCTGAGTTAGTCCAGGATGCCTTGGACAAGGTGAAGATTATTCAGGATAGACTTCGTACAGCGCAGTCTAGGCAGAAGAGTTATGCGGATCGCAGAGTTCGAGATTTGGCATTTATGATAGGCGACCGGGTATTTATTCGGGTGTTAGATTCGGAAAGAAAGGCAAGTTGAGCCCTAGGTACATTGGTCCATTTGAGATTCTGGACATGGTTGGAGAGGTGGCCTACAGACTTGCCTTTCCACCTAGTATGTCAGCCGTGCATCCACTATTTCACATGTCTATGCTCCGGAGGTATATTGTGGACCCATCTCATGTTCTTGACTTCAGTGGTGTCCAGTTTGACAATGATTCGTCTTATAAGGAGGAGTCGGTAGCCATATTAGATCGGCAGCGACAATTGATATCGAAGAGTTATCCTTCGATTTGTGTTCAATAGAGAGGTCAGCCTGTTGAGGTAGCTACTTGGGAGTCCGAGCCCGATACGCAGAGCCGTTATCCTCACCTTTTCCCCGATTCAGGTAATTTTCTATGTCCATTCGAGGACGAACAGTTGTTTTAGAGGTGGAGATTGTGATGACCCAAAAGGTCATCTTGTGTAATTTAGCAGAAACTGTGTTTCGAGGCCCTGAAAGCCTCCGTTAATCTCACCTCGTTGTGCTTGCACAGCCTGAGTGTGTAGCCGGGAAGTCTTTATGTGGAAATATGTTGAACTATTGAATTTATGATATTTAATGGAATAAAGTTGACCTTGGTCAACATTTTTGGTAAACGGACCCGGACCCGTGATTTGATGGTCCTAGAGGATCCGTAGGAAAATATGGGACCTGGGTGTATGCCCGGAATCGAATTCCGAGGTCCCAAGCCCGAGAAATAAATTTTTAAAGAAAATTGTTTTCTGAAAATAAGAAAGACTTCTGAAAATGAACTTTGAGGTGAAATCTGTGTTACCAGACCCGTATTGGGGTTCTGGAGCCCAGAACAGGTTTAATATATGTTATGCGAGTTATCTGTGAAATTTGGTGTAAAACGGACTTGAAATGACGTGGTTTGAACCAAAATTGGAATGTTTCAGCTTTATGAAGTTTTAAGAAAATTGTATAAGATTTGAGGTTTAATTCCTTGTTTTGATGTTATTTTAGTGGTTTAATTAGTCGAATAAGTTCGTAGGATGATTTTGGAAGTCGTGTGTATATTTGGTGTCATTCCGAGTTGTGTAGGTCAGCTCGGCACGTTGTTAGCGAAGTCTAGAAAACTTAAAGTTCCTAAGTTTGGTTCTTGGGGTTTGGGGGTGTGATTTTGAGTTTTAGCGTTGTTTGGGTGTTTCGAAGGCTCGAGCGAGTTCGTGTTATGATTTGGGACTCGTTGGTATATTTGGAATAGGGCTCGGGTAGGCCCAGGTTCCTTCCGGGCACCTAACGGGGCTAAAGACCAGCAAACATAGCTGCTGGTGCACCTGTTCTGGTGTGACCGCAGGTGCGGTTGCCCACTCGCAGGTGCGTGACCACTCCTGCGGTCCCCAGCATCGCAGGTGCGATTACCCAATAGCCTGGCCAATTATCGCGGGTGCGGAAAATATTTCGCAGGAGCGGAGCCGCAGGTGCGGTCTCCACTCCGCAGGCGCGGGCCCAGGCTCCCCAGCCCATTTCCGCAGGCGCGAGATCTTTCTCGTATGTGTGGGACCGCTCCTGCGGTCCCCAGCATCACAGGTGCGATTTCAATGTTCAGGGAGTGTGTTTTATATACGGGTTTTAAACCCATTTTTCTCATCTCTTTCTTCTTCCTTAGGAGATTTTCCTCCATTGTTAAGGGCTAACGACCCGGTCTTCTAAGGTAAGTGAACTCTACTCAAAAATTAGCTTCATGCATGGATTCTAGCTTAATTAACTACATAAATTAGTGCGAAAATCAAGAATTTAGGTAATAACCTAGAACTTGTAACCATTTGAGAATTTTCTGTGAATTGGCCGTGAAATCAAGTCAGAATCATATATTAATGATCCTTAGGCTTTGGTTGAGTGTCCCCTTCGAGAATTATTGGAATCCGAGCGAGCGGGCCCGGGGTCGAATTTTGGTATTTTGGAAGAATGCTAAAGAATGGATAAGTAGGCTATGGGATCGATTTTTTTTTGAGTCATTATTGATATACTTAAGTTAATTATGTCTAGATATTGTTGTTCCGGAGTTGAATTCAAAAGGAAAAGGCGGTGTTAGAGGCTTGATTGCTATTTTTGCACCCGAGGTAAGTGTCTTGCCTAATTTTGGTGAGGGAATAGGTATCATATGCTATGTTCTAAGTGTTTATCATGTGCAATGCATAGGTGTGGTGATGAGTACCTATGCATTGTGTGTCAAGCATGCCCGTGAGTCCATTTTTGATGAAATTCTTGTCCTTACTTCCACATCTATTGTATTATGAATTTATCTCTACTTGGAAGTTGATTGTTGTTTAAAATCCTCGTTGATGAACTTGTGATGTAATGGTCCTATTGAGGACCCAACTGTAAAGGATACATTTGAAATGATTGGTTGTAGCTGGGACCCTTGCCAGGCAATTTGTTATGAGAATGACTGATATTTTCCCTTTGCCGGGTGATCATGATTTGTGATTCCACTATGCTGCATTCCTTGCCATTTTGATAATTGTCATTGCATTGGCGAGGAAGAGTGTAAAGCACGAAGGGTGATGTCGTGCCATGATTTACATTGATTACATCATAATTTGCATAGTGAGGAAGAGAGTAAAAGCACGAAAGGTGATGCCGTGCTGATTGATTACTATTTATGCACGAGGGGACATTCCATGCCATATTTTATATTGTTATGCACGAGGGGACATTTCGTGCCGTGATTATGATATTTTATGCACGAGGGGACATTGCGTGCCATATTTTATATTGTTATGCACGAGGGGACATTCCGTGCCGTGATTATGATGTTTTATGCACGAGGGGACATTCCGTGCCATATTTTATATTGTTATGCACGAGGGGACATTCCGTGCCATATTTTATATTGTTATGCACGAGGGGACATTCCGTGCCATATTTTATATTGTTTGCACGAGGGGACATTCCGTGCCATATTTTACTTGTTATGCACGAGGGGACATGTCGTGTCGTTTCTTTTCACTGTTTAACTTGTGTTGTCAACTCCCGTTGCTATTCTCGGATATTTTAGACTGTTGTTTTCGTTTATGTTATTTCAGTATTTGCTATCTCTTAGCCCCAGCATGTTCTTCCCCGTAATTGTATACTTGTTTAGTTTCTACTATACTATTGAACTGCACAGGTACATTTTGTTGTCGTGTCCTAGCCTCGTCACTACTTCGCCGAGGTTAGGCTCGGCACTTACTCAGTACATGGGGTCGGTTGTACTGATGCTACACCTGCACTTCTTTATGTTGTACAGATTTCACAGCCGGGCCCGGTGGACATCACTAGTGGGAGTGTCCTTCAGTTCACCCTAGAGGCTTCAAGGTATACCCGCTGGCGTTCGTGGGCCTTGGCGTCTCTCCTATCCCTAGTTCTTCATTTATGTCTTTTTTTTCCTCTAGTTTTCAGATACAGTCATGTATTTCCTTTCAGACTTTGTATTTAGCACCCCTATAGACAGTTCGTGAGTTTGTGACTCCAGGTTTTTGGGAAATTATTGCGACGTTGTATTATGTTGTCTTTACTTAGTTTTGAAACTTTATTTATTTCCACTGTTAAGTTGTAAACTGTTTTAGCTTATTCTGTTAATTTGATGTTATCATTTTAGTTTAACTGTACACGTTGGCTTGTCTAGCGGGTTCAACATTAGACGCCATCACGACCTGATGGTGGGATTTCGGGGCGTGACAGGTTTGCCTAGGCGTCCGTATATATACTGATTATGCACACATTGATTATGAGTCCTGAAGCATGATTTCTAGATGCAAATGCAGAAGCAGTATCATTACGACATATTTTATTATAGTTATTAGCTGTGAGCAGGATTTCTAAAATGAACATGGGAATAACAGAGATGCTGAAGTAAACAACCTAAACATGGTTTCTAATGCATGGTATGCATGTCCTAAGCATGATACTATTGCACACATAAGTAAATAAATCCTACAGTCATGATTTCTACCCACAACTATCTAAGAATGCATAATCCCTATCCAGCCCCAAATATTTATTTACAGATTATTAAAAACCAGGGATAATAAATTACGTTACTGAAAGGAAAATAAGAAGCTACTTCTATAGGGAGCCTTCAATCGGGCCCATATCTCCCAACCTCAATCCTTTCGAGTTTCACAGCCTTTCATGGTCTGGGTGAGACAAAGCTCCCTAGGGCCCCAACGGGTCCCTGGCCAATACCAGCACCCAAACATAGTTACCAAAGTTGAGAAAGTGTAGTGTGGAATTACCAGCCTTGTGTGTCAAAGTTCAATGAGTACTCAGAGGTACCCAAGGCAGTGCTCGCGCGAAGGGGGTAGAACCTAAATTTCTAATAGTAGTGAGATGTGCTAGAAGGAGAGAAAAAGTTTGTAGTTGAACAGAGTTTACAAAAAAAACTGGAGAGTTGTTTTGAAATATTAGCTTTTGAAAAAAACAACAGAAGTACTAATCACAAAAAAAAGAGTTCAACAGTGTAGAATTGCACACAAGGATAATGGGGTAAGGGGACAAGTAGGTCACATAATAACAAAGGATATCCATAGACTTAAGAAACTCATTTAAGCATAGTTACACAAATCAAAGAGTTTCAGGGGACCAAGAAATGGCCAAGTTTATACATGATAATAGACAGCAACAGAATACAATTATAACTGGTAAAATTAAGAGTAAACAATAGTCATATAAGCATCACTAACTCAGCATGTAAGTCAGAAAGAGACAAAGCATGATGGGTACTAACAGATAAACAAAATATTCAATTTCATGTTGAGCAGTAGAAGCAGAAGTAGAAGAAAATCAGGACGATAACAAACTGAAACAATAATAAGCACATTGGTTTGAGACTTGTAAATTAATTAGAACATACCAGTGATGAGAGAGCAAAGCAGAATGCAAAAAGCAAAGTGAGAGTATAATGTTAGTCTTGGATTTTCAGCCGGCTAACAATAGACAGGAGCAGAGAGAACAGTAATAGAGTAAAGAGAAAAGAGAGAGTTCTAGCACAAGAGAAAGATAAGAGAGAATAGTATTGATGTCCGTCTTTACAATGAAAGAGCAGGAGTATATATAGTTGAAAATCAAGTAGTAAATAAGGTAAAAATCAAAGTCAAGTAGTAATTAAGGGGACTCGGAATCAATTAGTGTAAAATCAGCAAAGGTACTCCCTTAAATGAAGGAGTCGAGTTCAAATCAGTATTAACAGGCAGCAAATAAGGAAAGGAATCAGCTGAGAAGCTGATTTAATCATATAAGGAATAGTATAGAATAGAGCATGCGATTAGGAATAGGTACAGAATATACCAATTAAGGGAAGTGTATATTAATTAATTCGACATCATGTTTATTCACAGAAATAAGGCATAATATAGTTTAATTCTATAAGTCAGTCAAGGAAATCTCGAGTGAGATTCAAATCACAGGGAACCAGTATCAATCAAAGGAAAATATCACAAATTTAAAGGAAAACTAGGAATCAGTAAAGAATACCAACAAAGCACTAATCACAGAGATTCAAAATAGTAAAACGATACTAGAAGAACACATAGCAAACATCAGAATCCCTAATCACTTAATTAGGGATTCGTATCGAAAAAATAGCAGAAAAATAAAGGAACCAGTCAGAGAAGCATGGTTTAGGCAGAGACGACAAGGAATCAGAAACCCTAACATCATTTAGAGCAAGAAATCACGAGCACACATAGAATATACATGCAAGCACAACAGTCATGCTAGAACAGGTTAACAATATTGCAACAACACTCGGACTCATAGATTGAACCCAGAAATTTAGGGGTTTTAACAAAAATACTCAAACAAAAGGAGAACGGTTCCAATAATGCTCAAACATAATTAAATCACGAAATAATACTAAGAAATTAGAAAGAAGCTATTTTGTTAAAGGATTTTAAAACACTAGTTATAAAAAGATGACAAATCGTTTAGGACTGAGAGATTTTTTAAAGAAAACAGGAAAAGAACTAGCAATATATATGGATTTGTTACAGATCTAAAAAGATCGGAAGGTTCAAAATTAGGGTTTCATAAGAAACCAGAGAAAGTAGAAGAACCTGCCGTGAAACTCAGGGATAGTGGTGGTTATCACATAATCGTGTCAAAACTCCACCGGAGAGAGCCGAAAAAACCACCCAAGCAGGAACCCCAGTAACCATTTGGCATGGTCGGAAATATTGAAGGCTTCAGAGATGAAGTAACCGGAGAAAGGAGGCGTCATGGAGGCTGGTGGTCGGAGGTGGCCGGAGATAGGCTGAGCTTCATCGGAGAAGGAGGGAATAGAGAAGGTTCTAGAGAGAACCAGGGAGAGAGAGACGAGAAGAGAGAGGGTCAGTCTCGAAAGAATGAGAGGGGTCTGGGGGGTAGGTGAGGGGTTAATTATGGTAAGGAACGATATGGGCCGTTGATCTCATTTGATCAACGGTTCAGATTAATTGGAGTTTGGGCCGGGTAGAGAATTGATTTGGGCTGGGTTACTTAAGGTCTGATGGGTTGGGGTTAACTGGGTTTTGAAAATGTGGCTAGGATTGTGGCTAGATGTTAAATACCCAATAAAAATAGATAATTAATTAATTAAAATAGCCAATAATAAAAATGAAATTAAGTTAAAATAGGTAAAATCACAGTAACTAACTAATATTAGGTGCAAAAGATGCATAAGTTTTGCATTAAAATAATAAAAAATGTTCAATTGGGCTATAATTGTAAAATTTTTGTAATTGAAATTAAATGAGACCCAATTGGCTAATTTGTGAAATAATTTAGTTTCACTAGATAAAAAAATTTGATTGTAAAAAACATACTGAGCAGGGAAATATTTTAAAATTATTTCTAGCATAATTTATGAATTATTTAGGTATGAAATATTAAAATAAACAGGAAAATAATTTAATAAAAATATGGAAAAATAGGGGAAAAACTCTCATTATTACAAAGAATAATTTTGAGGGCTTATATGCAAGTTTGAAAATAATTTGAGGAAAAATTGGGTATCAACAGTGAGCCCATATTTAAGTTGCTAAAGAAAGACGCTGCTATTAAATGGACGGATGAGTGTCAAGAAGCTTTTGATAAAACCAAAGAGTATTTTTCAAATCTGTCGGCGTTAGTTCCACCTGAGCTAGAAGACCTTTGTTCTTGTACTTGACAGTCCTGGAGAATTCTCTTGGTTGTGTTCTCGGGCAACATGATGCGACCGGGAAGAAAGAGCAAGCCATAAACTACTTGAGCAAGAAATTTACTGGTTACGAAGCCAAGTACACTTTGCTGGAAAGAACTTGTTGTGCCTTAACTTGGGTCACTCAAAAGCTTAAGACATTATTTGCTGGCCTATACCACATATCTCATAACCAGAATGGACCCTCTAAAGTACATATTCCAAAAACCAATTCCCACGGGAATGCTAGCAAAATGGAAAATCCTACTCACTGAGTTCGACATCGTCTATGTCACCCGCACGACCATGAAAGCCCAAGCCTTGGCCGATCATTTAGCTGATAATCCAGTTGAACTTATTTCCCAAATGAGGCAGTAAATTTAGTTGAAGTAATTTCAGAAGACACTAAGAATTGGAAAATGTTCTTTGATGGAATTGTAAATGCAAAGAGTGTTGGGATTGAGGCTTCTTGATTTCGCCCACTGGTCAGCACTATCTGTCCATGGCCCGGCTTCGGTTCTTCTGTACGAATAACACTGCCGAATATGAAGCTTGCATCATGGGCATGAACATGGCAATTGATCTGGATATGGAAGAATTATTAATCATGGGAGATTTTGATTTGATCATTCGGCAAGCCCAAGGCGAATGGGAAACTCAAGATATCAAGCTTATCCCATATAGAAAACATGTGGAAGATCTTAGCAAACGGTTCAAATCCATTGAATTCAGGTATATTCCTCGATTCCATAATGAGTTAGTTGACGCACTAGCTACCTCGGCTGCAATGCTGCCATATCCAGGCAATATCCATATTGACCCTTTGGAGATTCAAATCCGAGAAAGACATGGTTATTGCAATGCAGTTGAAGTAGAACCATATGTTCAACCATGGTACCATGATATCAAAACGTTCCTAAAAACAAAGGAATACCCCGAACAGGCTAGTGGAGACTAAAAGAGAACTATTAGAAGGCTTGCTGGCAGTTTCTTCTTAACTAGAGAAGTTTTATACAAAAGAACTCCAGATTTGAATCTTTTAAGGTGTGTAGAGGCCAAAAAAGATGAAAATATCATGAACGAAGTACATTTAGGAGTATGCGGGCCCCACATGAACAAATATGTCCTTGTGAAGAAAATCCTGCGATCATGTTATTACTAGATGACCATGGAAAAGGATTGCTTCAGTTGGAAGTGCCATCAGTGTCTGATACACGGTGAACTGATTCATGCACCGCCTTCAGAGTTGCATCCTATGTCAGCACCTTGGCCATTTGTTGCTTGGGGTATGGATTTTATGGGGCCAATCGAGCCGAAAGCTTCAAATGGGCATATATTTATCTTGGTTGCCATTGATTATTTCACAAAGTGGGTCGAAGCGGTCACTTTCAAAGCCTTCACCAAGAAAGCAGTGGTGGACTTCGTACATTCCAACATTATCTGTCGTTTTGGTATTCCAAAAACTATCATTACAGACAACGCTGCAAGTCTGAATGGTCACTTGATGAGGGAGGTATGCGATCAATTTAAAATTACGCATCGCAATTCTACCCCTTACCGACCCAAAGCCAATGGCGTCGTTGATGTGGCAAACAAAAACATCAAGAAGATCCTCAGGAAAATGATTCAAAGCTCTAGACAATGGCATGAGAAGCTGCCTTTTGCAATATTGAGATATCGCACAACCGTGCGCGCATCAGTTGGGGCCACACCTTACTTATTAGTTTATGGAACTGAAGCCGTAATACCTGTAGAAGTCGAAATTCCCTCTCTTCGAATCATTATTGAAGTTGAGATCGAGGATGATGAATGGGTCAAAACCATGCTGGAACAATTAACTATGATTGATGAATAGCGGATGGCCACAGTTTGTCATGGGCAGTTGTATTAATAAAGAATCGCCCGCGCCTATGTCACGCCCCCTTTTTCTCGCGAAATCGGGTTTCGATGTTTCTGAGACAACTCCTTTCCTTTTGGGATGGGGCATGGGATTTGAAGAGTTGCCACCTAACGGATTAAGGTGCGTTAGGGCACCTAGAGTAGTTAACTCGTGAAACTAGTTTGCATCACCAGAGATCAGGTAAGGGCTCGAAATTACCTTGAGGGGAAGGTGTTAGGCACCCCTCGAGGTCCACAACGGTGGGTCCCGACCGAACTTAATTAAGCGAATTAGTCTTAAAGTAAAATAAAGCAGTTTAGACAACTATTATTTCAAAACATGAATTAAAAGGGGTCCTAAGTTTTGTAGCCTATAGGATCATTTCCATGCAATACTTGGTAACTTTCCCCAAGTTGGGTGCTACACATAGTATTAGCGCACGGATCATCATTTCCTTTACTACCTAATTACTATCTTTCAGTTGTTACTTAATCTTTCTAGTAGCTTCTAACTCGTGCCTTATGCGTGCACTACTCGTCCCTTACCTATGTCTTGGAAGTGTTTAGGACCTCTATTTAAGGTAGTTCTAAACTGACATATGTTGCTTAAAATGAGAAAAATCTAGGCGACAAACAAAATTCAGATAGGACTATCATGTAAGGAGCAAATAAGGGTTCATGTTAACCTCCACAAGTAACAACAAATGCACGCAGTTCAATTAGCAAATTTCATTAATTTAGGATCCTATAAGCAGGATATCTAGATGGGCATAAACAAAATGTAAGAAACCAGTTTATTAATACGAGCATTGGGACCTACTAGCTTGCCTACTGATTTTATTAAGCTTTGAATTTGGGCACATTTCAGGTAGCAAGATGTCACAGTTTTAGGCCCAGAATCCTTAGAAACCCTACAGGTTTTCCTAAGTGATAACCATAGAAGAATCCTATAGGCATGGAATCGACAATTGTTAATTATAGACCTATAACATGGTTTCTGAGCGAGATACTGATTTTAACTCATGAAAACAGATTTTATCTCTTTAGATCCTATAGGCATGCTTTCTAATTTGCAGAATTAATTAATTCATATAGGCGTGATTTCTAAGTGTTGAAACTGATTTTTTTATTTCCTATAGACATGGCATCTAAATTGAAGAAAGCTGATTTTTATATCTCCTGTAGGCATGATACCTAAGTTGAAACTGATTTTTAACCCCTATAGGCATGATACCTAAGTTGAAACTGATTTTTAACCTCTATAGGCATGAATTCTATTAACCACATGTGGGCAGAATTTTAGACAAGTCACCAGGAAAGTTTATTAATTCATACAAATATGATCCTATATACATGATCACTAATGCACGCTGAGATTGGAAATATGTGTAGATCCTATGAACATGGATTCTAATGCAGAATTAACAAAAAACCTATAGACAGTGTCTCTAATATGCCAAAAATATGAAGATTCAAAGTCACAAACAGTCAGAAAAACATCCTATAGGCAGGATCTTTAAATGAACAGTAACATACATATAAAGAACCAACACAATAGACCTATAGGCAGGATTTCTACCGGAGTTTTTTAACAAAGATATATAAAACCCCCCAGCTTTTACTAATAACCCCAGATCTGTTTATTACAAAGATTATTACATTATTACAGTCCAATAATGAATAAATTGCACAGCAAAATTCATTATACTATAGGGAGCCTTCATAGGCCAATATAAACCTGGGAACCTGGCCTTCAAGCAAAGCAAGTCTGAAGTATACATGAGGATCCATCCATGGCACATAGAATTAGGTTTCTAGTGTGTCAAAGTTCCCAAGGGCCTCAGGGACCCCGGACAATGCTCACACCAGGACCACACTTAAAGAAACAATTCATACAAGATTGGAAGACCAGCCCCAATGTGTCAGAGTTCGGAAGAGTCTCAAGGACCCTAGGTAGTGCTCACATTGAGGGTTATAGGAACCTAAATAACTAAGGGTAGAAGTTTGAAAACCAGTATATAAAGGGTAGGGGACAGTTTTAGAAAATATTTTGGTTTTCAGAAGCAAACAAATTCAGATTACATGGTTGCAAACAAAGTTATACCAAGGAATAAACAGAATCCATATTCAGCATATGGTTCAAATAGATTGGTATTTATTCAAACATAGATACTCGTACCAGTATTTAAACTAATCACAAAAGAGCAAGGATACTTGAGCTAACAGATAGAATTATTCACATATTACATGCTTGCAATATCTAGTCATGTTCGGAACAGGGAACATACAACTGAATTAGACAGGGTTTCACATTATTAAAGATAACCTAGTTTACATTATCATTAAGTGAAATCATATGGACATATAGCAAACAGAAGTATGCTGAGGTTTCGAAATAAATTAACCAAATAAGCACATAGGACAACAATAGGACGACGAGGGTTAAATCATACCAGTTGAGAAGAAAGCAAACATGAATGTAACAACAATTTTTATCCAGAGAATCTAGCCTTGGCTTTCAGCCGGCCAGACAGTGCAGCAAATTAGAATAATAGGAAGAGAGAACTTAAGTTCTTGAGAGAACAGAAAACTTGAGAGTTTTAAGTGAGGAGGTTGTAAAACACGTGTGTGAGTCTGAGTGTCAGTTTCTTAGTCTGAGTCTCAATGTGTAAAATCAGGGCAACGGAAGGGCTTTTTATAGCATACAATAGAATGAAACCAAATAGGGTATGAAATTAATTATACAAAAATAAGATTATGAAAAATCAATTAACCAATCAATTAGGGTTAACACAAACCAATTAATAGGACAGAATCACGTAAGTATTACTTAAATTAAGGAGAATGTTTCACGGAATAAATCAGCAGACAAGATTAGGGCTAAATAAGATAAACAGTAAGTCTAGAAATCAATTATAGGTCATAATAATCAAAGCCCAAAAAACAGGCCAGTAAAAGAATTAAGGAAAGCATAATTAGGCAAGTAAATCAATTAATCACTTTAATTGACATAGCTAAGGTAAACGAGCAAAACATTATAACAAACAGTCGAATAATTAAAACCCTAAGGCATATCAACGACATAAATATGAAACTCAAGTAAAAATCGGCCGAAACAGTAAAGAATAAAACCAAAGTTGAAACATTTAAACGTTTAAACATTTTTGCAGAAACCCCATTAGAAATCAAAACCCTAGCTTTTAGGAAAAAATAAAATCGGTTAACAATAATAGTAAAAATAGAAAATCTTAAGGGAAAAATACCAACAAACTCAAAACTGCTTCAGATCTAAAGAGATCTAAACATATTTAACCAGAAATAGCTAGGTTCACGAAAATAAACAGAGGTGAATCATATCTGTTTTGAACCAGAGATTTGAAACCATAAAACACGAAAGTATTAGTACTCACAGACGTTAGAGTGAATATAGACTGATTAATCGAGAAATGAGAGACCTTGAACCAAATCTGGTTCGAATCCCTTGAGATTATCCTTAAGTAACATAAAAATCATACAACTAGTAGAGAGATGAGGTCGGATAAGGAATGAAATTGAAAGAAGACCCATGAATCGAGAGGGATATCAGTGACAGTGGGTTAGGGTTAGAAGGGGAAGAGGGGCTGAGAGAGAAGAGAAGGGATGGAAGGACGGCGGGTTGGAGGAAATGGGGGTAGGGTTTAGGTTTGGGTGTAATTAAAAATGGAAGGTTGATCCTGGACCGTTGATCTTCTGAGATCAACGGCCATGATTAAATTATGCTGGGGCGGGTTATGGATATTGGGTTAGTAGGTTATGGGTATTGGGTTATAATAATTGGGCTGATAGTTATTGGGTTGGGGTCCGAAAATTTAATTGAAAAGAGGCTATGTTTTAAATACCCACTTAATTTAATAAAATAAAATTATAAAAATAATTTATAACTGATGAAATATGCTATTTGTGTATGAAAATAATTTAAAATAATTACTTAATATTATAAAAATATAAAAAGTCATTTTCGTCGTGTAAAATAAAGTAATTATGCACACATGGGCTATTATTGTAAAGTTATTACAATTATAACCTAAAGATGTAAATGTAATTATGCATAAGATAATTAAAGCTTAATATAAATATAAATGATAAAATTAAGCAATAAAATTATTATAAAATCATTTGTGATGCAATTAGTAATTATTTAGATAATAAAATGATGGAATAAATTAATTAAAAATCTTTTAAATTTACAAAAAATTATGGAAAAATACTAATTGATGCTCATGCATTGTTTTGAAAATATATATGGAAAAAATTGGGTATCAACAGCTGCCCCTCTTTACCCGGGAAGGATGAAAGAGTTGCCAGGTAAAGATATGATGGCCAATTTTGACCGAATAGTATGATTTGAGAGATATAGGCCGCACTCTGGTTTCTGAGCTTCCTACATATCCCCGGTTTTACAAGAATCAGGCCGCGTGTAGTTCTGGATCCACCGACGAAATAAACTGATGAAGCTATCACAAGGAAGGACACAAGGTTTCGAGTAAGTAAAACGGTTATGATGAGCAGTCAGGTTTGAAATAGTCTGAGGGAACTAGAGCGGGGTTACTTCTGTTGGGATAACAGTTACTCACTAGGTCACCTTCAAATCAAAAGATGTACTGCAAGCATATACGTATAACTTTGCATAAATTTAGCAATGATGCAAATTTCCTTCAGACCATGAAAATTGTCTTTGGACGATTGAGGATGACGTCCTTAGACCATGACATCCTGGGCCATGAGTTGTGCGGTAAGGGATTCACAGGTTATGAATGATGTTCTCAAGCCATGAAAATGGTGCCTCCGAACCATGACGCCTTTGAATAATGATGTGGAAGTTTGAGAAATCCTCAGGCCATGGCATGATGTTTCCGGCTATAATGATGGTGCCTTCAGACTATGACGCCTTCAGATAAGTTGGCTATATTTCAGCCAATGAGGTGCAGAGACATAATGCTAGAAGCGATAAGACAGGTCTTAGTCTTGTATGAAGTTGAGGGCAGAGCTTAGTCCGAGATAAGAGAACAATGCAAGAGAGAAAGTGCTTAGTCTCGTGCGATATTCGGGACAGTGCTCAGTCATATGCAAAGAGAAGGAAGTTCTTAGCCTTATGCAAATAGGGAGGTAGGGCATAGCCTCATGCAAGATTCGAGACAGGGCTTAGTCTCATGGAAATGGGAGAGGCAGGGAATAGCCTCATGCAAGATTGAGATAGAGCTTAGTCTCATGCAAGGTTCGGGACAGTGCTTAGTCCCATGCAAGGAGAAGGGAATTCTTAGCCTTATGCAAGTGGGAGGCAGGGCTTAGCCTCATGCAAGGTTCGGGACAGTTCTTAGTCCCATGCAAGGAGAAGGGTAAGAGCGAAGTATTCTTAGCTGACAATNGGGGGGGGGGGGGGGAAGGTTGGTTCGTGCTTCATCTGCTTGAGTTGCTACGTTCTGTCTGAATATTCTGTCCAAACTATTAGGGTAGCGTTTGCTAAAGCGGAGTTTCTTTTTCAAAAGCATGCGTGCATAACTTTCAAAAGATAGAGTAGTATATAGTTTAGAAATTAATTAGATGAACCAGTAACTGCGACATAATCAGAGACATTGCGACTTCATCTACTGTAGAATTTTGAGGGTCCTTCTCAAAATTCTGCCCTAGTTAACTAGATGAATTTTCTCACCGCTCTGTATGTTGCGGTTGACTGAACTTACTTCGGAATTTTGAGGGTCCTCCTCAAAATTCTGCCCCAGTTTCTGATTGTGGGGGGGAATGGAAATTTTATTGAATTGTGACCGAACCCACAGGGCTGCCTACGTATCCCCTCTTAAACGGGATCAGGTTGAGCGTAGTTCAATTTACATCATATGAAGAAGCATAAAATGGTTTACACATAGTATCTTTTGACTTTATCTGAATTGATAGGCTTTGGCCAGATTTCTCCGTCCATATCTGCGAGTATGAGTGCTCCTCCTGTTAATACTCTGTGAACCATGTAAGGACCTTGCCAGTTGGGAGAGAATTTCCCTTTAACCTCATCTTGATATGGAAAGATCCGTTTCAACACCAGTTGCCCCGGTGTGAACTGTCTTGGCTTGAACCTTTTGTTGAAAGCCCTGGACATTCTATTCTGATAAAGCTAGACGTGACACACTACATTCATCCTCTTTCCATCTATGAGGGCTAATTGCTCATAGCGGTTCCTTATCCATTCTGCATCGCTGAGTTTGGCTTCTTGTATGATTCTTAAAGAAGGAATTTCTACCTCGGTGGGAATGACAGCTTCGGTACCATAAACCAGGAGATAGGGAGTTGCCTCGGTTGATGTGCGGACTGTGGTACGGTATCCCATTAAGGCGAATGGTAATTCTCGTGCCATTTCTTGTGGTTCTCTACCATTTTTCTTAGTATCTTCTTGATGTTTTTGTTGGCGGCCCCCACGGCTCTATTCATTTGAGTCCTGTATGCTGTAGAATTCTTGTACTTGATTTTGAAAGTTTCACACATGGCTTTCATCAGATCGCTATTGATATTGGCAGCATTGTCAGTGATGATGGACTCTGGAACCCCAAATCGACACACAATTCGATCTCTGACGAAATTCGCGACGACTTTCTTGGTTACCGCTGATGTGTGGCTAGAATACATGGTTTAACACGTTATATGCCTTACATTTTATGTGCGTTAATGATAAAAATACACTTTGTATGTGCATAATGGAGTCTATTTCATGTGTAGGTGAATTGGAGATGAAAGCCGAGCTAAATGGATGCATAAACATCGAAAATACGCTCAAGAGGCAAAGAGGAGTGCACCGGGCTATAGCCGGGCATTTGAGCCTTAAGGCCAGGCCCGACCTGGATTTATCCAGGTGTTTGAGCCTTAAGAACAGGCCTAGCCTAGCGTTATCCAGGCGTTTGAGCCTTAAGGACAGGCCTAGCCTGGCGTTATCCAAGCGTTTGAGCCTTAAGGCCAAGCCTGGCCTGGCTTTATCCAGGCGTTTGGGCCATAAAGCCAG
>MDKI01213548.1:0-31613 GCA_005239505.1 Nicotiana paniculata | reverse complement strand
ACTTTAATTGGAAAAACTCCCATACCCCCTTTGGGGCGTATAAAAAAGGAGGTGTGACAGATAGTAGCACATACCTAATTAGTTCACCTAGGGGACAATTCCCCCTCACAAAGTTAGAAAGGAGACTTACCTCGCTCCGAAATTCCATAACCGGCTTCCACGCCCTTCCGATGACTCAAATCGATGCACAATGCTCCGAAACTATTCAAACAATGACAAACCAATGAAAATATACTCTAATATTTGCAAAAATTTCAAATTATATAATTTCTCAACCCCGCTCAGTGAATTGACCAAAATGTCCTTGGGCCCACGTGCCCGGAATCCAAAATTTCTCGAAGATATATTCTACCCATATTATTACTAGCTCAAATATACAATTTACACTAAATTCCATGCTCAAATTCGTGGTGGAAACCAAAAATACCATTTCTAGGTTTTCTTCAATATTTTCAAAATTTTTCCATAATTTTCATGTATAATTCCATGTAATAACCTTGTATTGAACTTAGAAACATGAAGCAAATACTTACCTTGTGATCCTTGACAAAAACCCTATTTTGAAGCTCCTCCAAAATCGTCCACACCAAGTGAAAAAGGAAGAAATGGCCCAAAACCCCTCTTAAAATAATACACTGCCTAGGCATCCTTTATGCGATCGCACAAACGCCTCCGCGATCGCATAGGCCTTTTGTGCTGCCTCCATAATTTCCCTACGTGATCGCACTCTCATTCATGCGATCGCACAAGCCATTCCCAGCTCCCTCCAAATTTCCTTCTCCGCCATCGCAGCTCCCCCCTGCTTTTGCATAGGCCAAAACAACAACCCCCATATTTCCTCTATTGTGCGATCGCACAAGACAAAGTAAGCAGCCTCCCAAATCCTTCTATGTGATCACATACCCACTCACGCGATCGCATAGAATAGAAACCTACTGCACTTACACCAGAAAACCAGCAATCCTCACAAGGCAAGAATCGGCCCGTTGAGCATCCGAAACACGCCCGAGGCCCCCGGGACCTCAGCCAAAACAACCAACCAGTCCCAAAACCTCATTCAAACTTAGTCGAGCCTTGAAATCACATCAATCAACATCGAAATCATGAATCGCAGCCCGATTCAAGCTTAATGAACTTAGAACTTTCAAACTTCCGCATTCGATGCCGAAACCTATCAAATCACGTCCGATTAACCTCAAATTTTTCACACAAGTCATATTCGATATTAGGGACCTGCTCCAACTTCCGGAATCACATTCTGACCCCGATATCAAAATTTCCACTTTCGGTCAGATTTCTCGAAAACCTTGAAATTTCTATCTTTAGTCAAATGACCTTAAAATAACCTACGGACATCTGAACTCGCTTCCTATCGTGCTCCCAACTGCAGAATCTCCATACGGAGCTAGTCCCAGGCTCGGAATGCCAAACAGACATCAATATGACTGAAATGCGCTTCACGCCAAACTTAGGAAATTTCTTCAAAAATGCTGACTTCCGCAATATGCACTGAAACGCTCTCGGGTTATACAAAACTTGATCTGGATATACGCCCAAGTCCGAAGTCATCATACGAACCTGCAGGAACCTTCAAATCCTGATTCGGAGGTCGTTTACTCAAAATTCCTATCTTAGTCAATTTCTCCAACTTAAGGCTTCTGAAATGACAATTTTCTTTCCAAATCAACTTCAAAATTTCTTAAATTCAATTCCGACAACACCTACAAGTCATAATACCTAAAATGGAGCTGCTCACAATGTCAAACCGTTGAACGACGCGCTAGAGCTCAAAACGACCGGTTGGGTCGTTACAAGAAATCTGCCAATTACTGAAAGGAATGAATCGACCCAATACTTATTCTTTTCCTTTAGTCCTAGAATATATGACAGAATGGGTCTTCAAATCTGAAATATAAATGGAAATTTTACCTGCTATAGTAAAGGTATACATCCTATTTGTTATAAATCAAAATCATTCTAAAATATTATTTTTTATAGCTATGTTTTGTCGCGCCCCCTTTTTCCCTCTCCTTTCGGATCAGTCAGGATTTTTTACACTATTGGGACAACTCATTTCCTTTTGGGATAAGGGATTTGAAGGATTTGAAGAGTCGCCACCTAACAAATTAAGGTGTGTTAGGGAACCTACTAAGGGTCAGTTATAACACTAATTGTATAGCATAGATTGGGTAAGGGCTTGAAATTACTTCAAGGGGAAGGTGTTAGGCACCCTCAAAGTCCACAACTGTGGTTCCCGGCCAAATATACTTTGTGAATTGATCAAGTAGTAAATCGGCAGTCTAAGCACACATATGTAAACAAATAAAGGTTTTGAAAGATTCACAGTCTAAGCACACATATGTGATAAAAGTTTGGAATGATTCACAGTCTAAGCACACATATGTGATAAACATTTTTAAAGATTCACAGTCTAAGCATACATATGTAATGGATAAGGGAGGTTCTAAGTTGTTTATCCTATAGGATCACATCAATGCAATACCCAGTAAGCACTCCTCGGTGAGAGGCTACACGTGGCATTAGCGCACCGGTCATCATATACATATCTACCCATTTCCCCACCCCTTAGCGGTTATTAAGCAAATTTTATTTAATGAACTCTAAGCGTGATGTTACCCGTCCCTTCCTTTTGGTCCTGGAGGAATTTAGGACCTCTACATCTGGACATTTCTAGACAAACCCCTATGGTTTCAAAGGGTAAAATACTAGGTGACAAGCAAGAACAAATAGGACTAGCAAATAAATTAAGGAAACCAGTTAAGAGGCTCAGATTTACCTCCACATGTAATGCACATAAGCAACATGTATCAAACACAGCCAAAGCAGTTTTATTAGAAAAGGGATCCTAAGACAGGATATCTAAGTGAATATCAATGCACAGAAATATGCAGCTTTGTTTATAAACTCAACCACAGGGCCCTAATCAGTTTGCCTACTGAATTTTAAACCTGTGAGCCTTTGAGCCGTAAACACGATCAAACAGTTTTTCATTTTTATAGAGATTGATTACCTAAAGCTTGCCTAGGCGTGGGATTGTGCATAATAACAGTTACCAGAATTATTAAATAGTTCAGAAGTTATTTTACCTAAAGCATGTTGTTCTAGGTGATACGAATATGAGAATGAAGGGATGGATACAAGTATTATTTTAAACATGACACTTATATGGTGGTTGCTTCATAACTTTTCATGGATCAGTAGTTAAACTAGGCGTAGATAAACAAATGCAAACGGCACATAAGGATGGCAGAATTATTAAGACATAATTTCTAAATGCACACAAGAGTAACATCATTCTTAAAGTTAGATTTTTAAATGCACAGAATTCTTAAGACATGATTTCTAAATGCGCGCTAGAGTAACAATTTTTGTGTCAATGTTATTCATTATCCTAGGAGCATGATCTCTAAGTGATAGGCGTAAACATAGATTAGTGACATGTTGTACATTAAAGCAGTAAACGTGAAAGCCCCAAGGACAAGATATCTAATGCATGATTTGGATGAACATATGAGTCCTAAAACATGGATTCTAATGCAGATATAAAGAATGTAAAGCCTAAGACATGCTTTCTACCCACTGACATTAATAGAATGATACAGTTATCCTCCCCATTTCACTAGCCATCCCCAATATCTGTTTACAATAATTATTACAAACCAAGAGTTGAATGAATTACATAAATAAAATGAAGAATTTAAACTATAGGGAGCATGAAGCAGGCCCAAGTGTATCCTGAGGATACCAGATCTTCCATAACCTCAAATGCCAAAGTTTCATAGTCATTCTCATGTCAGGGTGTGTCAGAGTTCCCTAAGGATCTCAAGGATCCCGGGCAGTGCTCACACCCAAACTTTCATAACAGGAACTGGGTAAATGCAATGTGGAAGGGCCAGCCCCAGTGTGCCAGAGTTCAGAGGGATCTCACAGGGATCCTGAGGCAGTCACACACTGGAAGGGCATAACCTAGAGACTTAAGAGTAGAGTAAGAGTGCTTGACATAGTTTTGAAAAAGGTTTTGATATGAAAACAATATTGAAAAGGACTCATTTAAGTAAAGAAGTCTTATAAAATAAGAGTTGATTAGTAGTAAAATGGTTTGAACAAGAATAGTGTAATCAAACAAACACCAGATCAACCACATAGCAAACAGGTTCAACAACAGTCTTTCACATAGGGGTAATGGGAGTTGGGACAAATACGACACACACAGTGAAGCACATAACTCAAAAGCGCATAAGCTTTTAGGAGTTTATAGGACTAGGGGATAGCTAATAATACATACATAGCACAAGTGTCTGAATTTCAGAACAAACAGTGAGGACATAGTTGCACTAAGCATGGTTAAGCATAGAATCAGAACAACCTAGGGTAACAAATTGTTTTGCAAATAGAGTAGAATAAGGATGAGCCATACTATAAAGATAATAGGCAGGTTTATAAACATGCTAATTATAAGTTGAATTAAGACAGAAGTAATATGCTAAGTGAAAACATGCTAACTACATATTGAAAAGCTTCAGAGTATCAGACATAGACTAGTAATCAGTAAACTATAGCAGTAATAAAACACATAGAGTTTGGAACTTGGATTTAAATCAGAACATACCATTTAAGCAGAGTAGACACTAAGTGTAGAGCACTAGAGTGCAATAACTAGCCTTGGCTTTCCGCCGGCTAGTTCAGTAGTAGTAGCAAGTAACACGAAAGAGCGAAAAAATTTAAGTGTGTGAGAGTGTTTTGTGAACTAATGTTCATGTGTGTAATGAAAAGAGAAGAGAGTATAGTTAATAGTTTGAAAGCTGGGTAAATAAGGTAAGAGTCAAATTGTTCAGTAATTGAAGAGCCACATAATCAATTAAAAGTAAAATCAATCCAGTCTTCCCTTAATTAAGGGAGTGACTTACCAATGGTAGAGAGCAGGTAACAATTAAGGAAAGCATTCAAACAATATAGGTACAAAATAGGTAATTAGGGATAGATACATAAAGGTCTAATTAAGGAAATAGTAGTAAGAATAGGTAAATAATACGGTTAATCACATAATAAGGTAAGAAATAATTTAAAGGTTGTGAAAAATAGGAAAAATAGCCGGAAATCAGTATAGGAATATCAACACGGGAAATAAGGGATTCAAACAATCAAAGTAATACTAATTTCAAGGGAAATAATATAAATTTCCATGAATAAACAAATAAACAGAGGATAAACAGAAGGAATCATGTCTGAAACCCTAATAGGGCACACTAGGGTAAAAATCACAAAAATACTCTAATTAAATGAAGCAATATTCATGAGAATCAAACAAATAGCATAATTGAATGAACAAACAAGTAAGGACGAGCTCAGAACTCAAACATGGTACTAAAAAGGGTTTCAACATAACAAATTAGGGTTAAGGGAGAACTTAACAAAAATCGTTTAAACACATAAGAATCGGAGAATCACACATAAAATCAAAGAAAATCGTTTTGAAGAAAAGTTCCAAAAACCCTAATTAAGAAAATGAAGCGACGCTTTGAAAAATCAGAAGGTTTTCATAAAAAACAAGAAAAAATAGCTCAAATATTCTGAGATCTGTTACAGATCTAAAGAGTTAAGAGAGGGAATTAGGTTTTCGAGAAAAATAACCCAAAGATAGAGAGAGCGGCTTAGAAACCATAGGTCTAACAAGAAAATAGGAAGATCTTACTCAATCGAGCCATGGTGGCCTGAGGATGGTGAGAACAGGCCCAGGTGTGAGCGGACAGGCCACTGGTCCCTTGAGAACCTCAAAGACAGCAGGATCTCGGTCATAGGAGAGCTATTAAGGATGGGGAGTGGTGGTGAGCCACCATAGTTGACGGCAAGCAACCAACGGTGGGTAGAGATTAGGGTCAGGGCAGAGGGAGTTTGAGAGAGAAGGAGAGTGTGACGGCGGGTGTGTGAGGAGTGAATGAGAGGTTTGGGGGGTGGGGTCATTAGGTAAGAATTAACCTGGACCGTTGATAAAAAATTATCAACAACTAGGATTTAGGCGGAATTGGGTCGGGTAGTAATACGATTTGGGCCTGGGTTCTTGAGCTAATGTAATTACGTTTTTTGGGCTGGCTATAATAGGCTATAATTGAATTAAATGAGGTTATTTGTTAAATACCAAGATAATTTAATTAAAATAATTACTAATTATAAAAATGAATTTCATGCATAGAAATATTTCAAAAATGATTATTTGGTATTTCAAAATACAAAAGGCTAATTTCTGGTAAAAAAAAGTACAAATTATATGCATGGGCTATAATTGCAAAGTCATTGTAATTATAGCCAAAAGGTGCTAATTTGGCTATTTATGGAATAATTTTATCGTAATAAGACCATAAATAATAAATTAAATTAAGAAATGCCTTTCAAATTATTTGTGATGCAATTTTGTGATTGTTTATTGGAAATAAAATACTGGAAAAATTTATAAAAATATAGAAAAGTTATGAAAAAATACCAATTGGTATTAATGCATGATTTTGAAGGTATCTATGCAATTTAAAAAATAATTTGGGAAAAATTGGGTATCAACGCTTTTTATATTTTATAGCAAAATAAGTATTTATGGTATATACTACCATTGAGGCATGAAATAAGGCACGAAATACGCTATTTATGTATTTCCTCTCTCTTAAACAACTGGACATATCTATTTTAAGGTGATTTCCGTTATTGTATTCATGAATACCGCGAATACATGTGAATACATGTGGATAGAGCTGGACTGCCCTGATTGTAGGCGCTTTTTACTGATGTATTCATGAATACAGCCAGTGCCGGATCCAGGATTTTAAGTCCGTGGGTGCTCACTTTCTTTTAATATGAAGGTGCTATCAAACACATAATATAAGCGCAAATTATTCGAACGGGGTGATGAAAAAAATTAATGAGAAAAATACGATTACTATTGTCATTACCAAAAATGATTTCTAGCCACGAGTAACAATAACACTGTTGTCATTACAAAAAAAGACTTCCCTAGTCAAAACTCACAACTATGCTCGACGATTTTTCATATATAAATAATAGCGTCATTGCTGACACTTGAAAATATCTTACGCTCTACATAGCAAACTAAACAACTATTTCAAAATTCATCACCGATATTGTTACAAAGTTCACTTTTGATATAGTTCATGGATGAGAAAGCTCGTTCCACGGAAGTTGTAGAAACAGGAAGAATGAGAGTCAATTTGTTAAGAAAATAAATAAGTTGCCAAGTTTGATGCAGATCTGATTTAACCAACACTTTAGCAAGATCACTAATTCCCTTCAAGCCAAAGAACCTCTTGTCAACACCACGAGCATAAACTATAAAACTATCAAGCTGAAAAATGAGATCTCGAAGTTTGCTGCTATTAAACTCATTCGAATAATATTCATTCAACCTCATTATTCTGTTCTTATCAAAATTACCAAATGAATTAACTGGGATTTAAGCTAGCCATACCGAGGAGTAAGTTAGTACTCACATCATCAAAGCACGATTAAGCTCTTGAAAATGCAAATCTATAATAGCATAAAAAATGTCGACACACAAATGATGAGAATATGTAAATTCAAGAGCTCTACGCTTCGACTTCCCAGGAAAGTAGCGAGCTTCCATCTTTGGAATTATTATATCATGTTTATCACAAAAAGAAGAGACGTGTTCCATTAAAAATCTAAATTCACTATTTCTCATTGTTTGTAATCATTTCTTTGTAAGAGTAAGGAGTCCCATAGCATTGAAAATATCTTGATACATCTTTTGTAATGCACAACTCAACTCATTAGTCATTGTTAAAACTTTTAACATCAAGTGCAACATAAAAGCAAAATCAAATTCCTTAATCGTACCCATAAGACTTTCAGCAACAATTCTGTTGGTATAGTTTGGACATTCACGTGCAGTAAATTCAAGCACATGAATAATTGATGGAAATAGGACAATAAGGTTATCTAACATTTTATAATGAGAACCCCAACGATTATCACCTTGTCGTTGAAGCCCAGACTCTTTATTTAATCATTGTCCAGTATGCATTTCACCTGATTTGAGCAACTCTTCTAACTTTTCAGCTTGATGTTCTCGAAGCAAATCCCTGCACTTAAAATATACTCCAACAATATTTAAGACATTAGTAACTATATAAAAAAAAAGTCATCTACATCTGAATGCTTCTTTGCAAGAGACACAAGTGTTAACTGCAATTGGTGAGCGAAACAGTGAATGCAATATGCTGATGGAGACTCATTCAAAATCAAAATCTTAACACCATTTAGCTCTCCCTGCATGTTACTAGCCCCATCATAACCTTACCCACGTATTTGTGTTGGACTTAATGAGTGATCATAAAGAAAAGATCAAATTTCATTTTTCAATGACATAGTCGACGTATTACTAACATGAACAATACCAACAAATCTCTTTATGACTTCGCCTTCTTTGTTAACATATCTCAAAACAAGTTCCATTTTCTCCTTGTGTGATATATCTTTTGATTCATCAACTAGTATCCCGAAAAAATCCCCATCCAGGTCTTCAATGATAGCTTTGATTATTTCTTTAGCACAAGCATCAACAATATCTTTTTCAATACTCGGAGAACACGTCATTTCATTTCTTGGAGAATTTTCTATATAACGCTTCCAACATCTCGATCAATATCTCCATACCATTGCAAAATCTCAATAAAAATACCTCTATTTGTAGAAGATTGACTCTCATCATGCCCACGAAATGGCAAACCTAGTCTCAAAAGAAAATCTTGCCACATAGATTGAAGTACTTAAGCGACGTCGAAACTCACTTTTTTATTTCTCGGATTGTTGGTCAAAGGAAGTGCGAATTGATTGTGATTGATTCATTAAATTAATCATCCTATTGAAACACTTTTTGTGGATGCTATTTATTTCTCCAACATGAGCTTTAAATCTTTCAATAGCCTTGTTCCAAGCTTTAAAGACATTTTTTGTAAAAGCATCTCCCGTATTTCCATGACTTCCATGCTTATTTTTGAACAAATAACAACATAAACAATATGAAGCATCTTTTCATATAATGTACTCCAACCACTTAGAATGTTGACCCTTAAACCAACTAGGACAAAACTGACGCATTATCTTCTCAAACTTAGTTTTAGGAAAATCATGATTCAAAGGCTGACAAGGCTTTTTAGAATATAATGTCTTCTAACTTCATCACGTTTATTAGGGCTGCATCCTGTAATAGGTTTTCTATCTCCCAGATCAGCGTTGAGAGATTATAAATCAAGATCAGAAAGAAATGTGTCCCTCGAAATTTCCAGAGCTATGGATGAAGCAATAAATGGATTAGTAGAACTAGAACTTGGTTACCCAACATTCGTTCTTATGACAAACCAATCCATCTCAATTCACAAAGATTGATGAAATATTCCTACAGAATAAGATTCAATTTTACCTAAAATTCAATTCAAATAATTCAACTAAATTCTATTGGGGAACTCATGACCCTCTATAACAATACAAATAATAAAGCAATAACAACATATGTAACCACATTGCACCGGAAAATTGATCACCCTTATTTATCACTAAAAATATTAGAAATATTTATTCTTTCGGAAGATAAGATGAAAACTTACAAATTCTTGAAGCAATGAGCCAATGAGGATAAATTCATCAATCGCAATAACTAATGTTAATAATGTAATGACCCGACCGGTCGTTTTGTGTATCTGGACCCTGTTCCCCTAAATGAGACTTCCCGTAGCGGCTTATTATGATTTATGACTTGCGGGGGCGGTGGTTCGGGATTCGGAAGCGTTTAAAGTGGTATAGGAACACTTAGTTCCTTAAGGTTGGCCTTTTTGGCCAAGTTTGGCTTCGGTCGACATTTTTAGTAAATGACCTCGGAATCGAGTTTCAATGGTTCTGGTAGCTTCTTATGATGACTTCAGAGTTGGACGTATGTGCGGAATGGGTTTTGGATGACCCAAGAGTGTTTTGGTGCCCAATATAAGAGTTTCCTTAAGTTCATATTGTGGTTTGGGATGTGTTTTTGTGTTATCGAGGTCCGAACGGAATTTTGAGACCGGGAATAGTTCTGTGATTTCATTTATGACTTGCCTGCAAAATTTGGTGTCATTCTGAGTAGTATAGGTCGGTTCGGCGCATTGTTAGCAAATTCTAGAAACTTAAAGTTCCTAAGTTTGGTTCTAGGGGTTTTGAGGTGTGATTTTGAGTTTTAGCATTGTTGTGGGTGTCTTGAAGTCTCGAACGAGTCCGTATTATGATTTGGGACTTGTTGGTATATTTGGACGAGGGCTCGGGTGGGCCTAGGTGCCTCATGGGCACCAAACGAGCTCAAAAACCAGCTGAAGCAGTTGCTGGTGCACCTGATCTGGTGTGACCACAGGTGCGGTTGCCCAGTCGCAGGCTGCGGTCCCAGCCTCGCAGGTGAGACCCCAGGTGGGCTGCCCAGTTCTCGCAGGTGGGGGCTCTTTCCATGCAGGTGTGGAGCCGCAGGTGCTGACTCCTACCCGCAGGTGCGAGCCGCAGGTGCTGACTCCTGCCCGCAGGTGCGAGCCCAAGCCCCTTGTCCCTCTTCCGCAGGTGTGAGTCCTTTCTCGCAAGCGCGAGACCGGAGGTGAGGTCATCGAGTCGCAGGTGCAGAAACCCTTGTAGGCAGTAAGGTCTTTAAATGTGGGATTATCCCATTTTCACTCCATTTTCTTCCACCATAGACGATCTTGAGAGCTTGGAAAAGAGTACCATGACGTAGCTACTAAAAGGTAAGTGAATTCCATCCTAAAGTTAGTTAATGCATGAATTCCTAGTTGAGTTTAACTACCTAATTAGTGGGAAAATTAAGGATTTGGGTAGTAACCTAAGGCTTTCGAGAATTTAGAGAATTACCCGTGAATTGGCTATGAAATCATATAAAAATAATATATTAAAGATCCTTAGGTTATGGGTGAGTGTTTCCTTCGAGAATTTTCAAAATCCGAGCATGCGGGCCCGGGGGTGGATTTTGGGATTTCTTCAAGAATGATGAATTGACTAAATATGTAGGAAAATTCCATGCTTTGAGTATAATTTGATATATTTACATAATTTTTGATTAGTTTCGACTCCTTGGGAGACGAGTTTGGAGTTTTTGGCGTGTTCTTGGTTCGGGAAGTAGATTCGACACGAGGTGAGTCTCCTTTCTAACCTCGTAAGAGAGAATTGCCCCGTAGGTGATTTAAATTCTATGTGTGATGTTTGTGGGGGCTATGTAAGTACAAAGTGACGAGAGTCCGTACATAGCGGCTATTATTATTATGTCCGAGTAGTTAGGCCCACATCATGCCTTGTGTTTTCCTTAAAATGAACTATATGCTTAATGAATTAATGTTATATGCTGCTTATTTCCCTAAGATCATGGAATTTGAGAAATTTTAAGGAATTGTTCACTGAAAAGTAATTTAAAAAGAATATTGTGTGTGCACGTGACCGCTTCGCAATTTACATTCTGCGAGTGGAGTGTGATTTCATCCACTCTCATGGGAGCGGGCCGTACGCCACGGCAGATTGAAAGATGCACTTATGTTTCGGGTCGTTCGACCCTCGCCAGTGCATAGATGTGACTATTTTATGTCAAGGATGCAATTATGGTTCGGGTCGTTCGACTCTCGGCAGTGCACAAACATGATTATTTTTATGGCTCAGGCCGGTTGTCCTTATCCCGTGTGCGCATGATAAATTGTTACTGAATTCTTGGATATTGATTGGGGGATGATGAAGTAGTAGTTGTTTATTTACTTCCAACATTTACTTGGATTTCAGTGCCTTACATATTTGTTTCTTTACTACCTTTACATGCCTACCGTTTTCATCATATTCTGTTAAATTATACTGCTGGACCTTAGTGAGTGTCAAGTCGACCTCTCGTCACCACTTCTTCGAGATTAGACGGGATACTCACTGGGTACATATTTGTTTATGTACTCATGCTACGCTTCTGTACTTAATTGTACAGGTTCTAAGGCTGGTGCATCTAGTTATCAGACCGGAGCTCAATTCTGATCATGGTTGGACCTGACTCCACGGTGAGCTGCTTCTCCTGATGATCCTCAGCAGCACCATGGAGTTTCTTTTGCTTATTTCCCGTCTATTTCTTTCAGACAGTGGGACTGTATATTATATCTTTTGTATATTCTATTATTATGCCCGTAGGACTTGTGACACTAGTTCGTGGCACACACGTGGTAGTTACTATGGATTACGGGTCTCTATATATATTGGCTCACCCCTCTTATGACCGCTTTTGATTAAAACTGGCTAATTATCCTTTTCGATTTATGTTTTAAGCTTTTAAAACATGGTATATGTTGAAATGTTTAATCAAATAAGAAAGAACCCTTAGTAAATTGAGTGTTGGCTTGCCCGACCCCGCTGTTCGGCGCCATCACGACCTGAGATAGGATTTTGGGTCGTGACAACATGGTATCAGAGCTCTAGGTTCACGTAGGTCTCACAAGTCACGGGCAAACCTAGTAGAGTCTTACGGATCGGTATGAAGACGTTTGTACTTATCTTCGGGAGGCTATAGGGTGTTAGGAAACCTCTCCTTATTTTTATTCTAGCGTGCAGCCGATGGTTTACTAAATCTCATTTTTCTATTCTCTCACATATGGTAAGAACGCGCGCATCCGATGTTCCAGACCCCGGAGATGCCACTACCCCCGCCGTCTGAGGCCGTGGTAGAGGCTTAAGGAGGGCACCGGCCCGAGGTAGGGGGAGAGGGTGTCCCAGAGCTATTCCAGTAGCACCACCACCAGAAGATCCTATCATAGAGAAGCAGGAGGAGGTGCCTCCAGCAGATCCTGCTCCAGTGGACTTCATGACGGCGCCAGGCTTCCAGGAGGTCATGGGCTGTATGATGAGATTTATGGACACTATGTCCCAGGCTGGTTTATTTCCAGCAGATCCTTCCACATCTCAGGTGGGAGGGGGGGCCCAGACTCCTACTGCCCAGGCGGCAGGTCAGACAGCAGCATTAAATCATACCCCGGGTACACTGCCCGTGGGTGGGGTCCAGCCTTTAGCAGTAGCACCTGAGCCCAGACCAGTTGCGGACGGCGATCCGCAGAAGTTATTGGATAGATGGAATCGATTTCACCCTCCAGTATTCGGGGGTGAGCGAGTCAAGGATGCCCAGGATTTCGTTGGCAGGTGTAGGGACAGACGGCACAACATGACGATACTAGAGTCCATGGAGTGGATTTCACTACCTTCCAGTTGGAGGACATAGCTCATAGGTGGTAGCAGTCCTATATTCTCAGCAGGCCGGCGGATTCTCCTCCTGTCACTTGGGAGCAGTTCACGCAGATGTTTCTAGATAGATACATCCCACCCTCTGAGAGGGAAGAGCTGCGGTATCAGTTTGAGAAACTAGAGTAAGGACAGATGTCAGTGACAGATTACGAGGCCATATTTTCAGAGTTGTCTCGCCATGCACTCATGATACTACCTACTGATGCCGAGAGGGTGCGAAGATTTGTGGCTGGGTTGCATCTAGGTATTAGGCCCACCATGGCCCGAGAGGTGGAGATGGGTACTCTTTATCAGCTCGTGGTAGAGATTACTCGTAGGATCGAGGGGTATCAGTGGAGGAGCAGGGAGTAGGGGCAGCAGGACAAGAGGATGGATTCTCTGGAGATTTTAGAGGTGCCCCAGCTAGGGGCAGAGGTCAGTTTAGAAGTAGTCAGCCTAGCAGGCCTTCATATTCAGCACCTCCACCACCTCCCCGAGGTGTTCCAGCGAGGCCTCATTTCAGCGCCATGCCAGAGCGTTCCTACCGTCCTCTAGCCATTCAGAGTTCACCCAGTGGTTATCCCAGTCATCCGAGACCCTTCATCCCCTACTTCAGTGCTATGCCAGAGGGCTCACATCGCTCTCCGGCCATTCAGGGTTCTTTTTCGGGGCAGCAGGCTATGGTACCTGAAAGTTGTTACGAGTTTGGGGAGCCAAGTCATATGATGAGGCATTGTCCCAAGTTTCGGGGCAAGGCAGTGCAACAAGGTTATCAGCCGATGGGTCCAACCCCAGTAGTCCAGCCACCTAGAGGTGGAGGACAGGTCGGCAGGGGTCGTCCGAGAGGTGGAGGCCAGTCAGGGGTAGGTCAGTCAGCTCATGTTCACCCCGGTGGAGCTCAGTCTTCGGAAGCTCCAGCTAGATTCTATGCCATTCCGTCCAGATCAGATGCAGTGGCCTCAGACACCATGATCACAGGTATTATCTCAGTATGTGGTAGAGAGGCTTCAATATTATTTGATCCAGGATCCATCTATTCATATGTGTCAGCATTATTTGCTTGTTTTCTGGATGCTCCTCGTGAGTCCTTGGGTTCTCCTATATATGTGTCCACTCATATGGGCGATTCTGTGGTGGTAGACCGGATCTATCGGTCTTGTGTGATCACCTTTTGTGGGTTCGAGACCAGAGCGGACCCTTTATTGCTCGACATGGTTGATTTTGAGGTTATTCTAGGCATGGATTGGCTATATCCTTATCATGTCGTGCTAGATTTCCATGCTAAGACAGTTACTTTAGCCATGCACGAATCACCTAGGCTGGAGTGTAGAGGTTCCTCAGTAGTGCAACCAGCCGGGTTATTTCATTCATGAAGGCTCGACATATGGTCGAGAAGGGTTGTCTGGCCTATCTTGCTTATGTGCGGGACACTACCGTCGAGTCTTTGACGACTGATTCAGTGCCAGTGGTTCGAGAGTTTGCTAATGTATTTCCTTCAGACCTTCCAGGCATGCCTCCGGATAGTGATATTGATTTCTGCATTGATTTAGCTCCAGGCACTAAGCCTATATCTATTCCTCCGTACCGTATGGCTCCGAAAGAGTTGAAGGAGTTGAAGGAGCATCTTGAGGAGTTATTGGCTAAGGGGTTCATCAAACCGAGTGTATCACCGTGGGGTGCTCCAGTTCTCTTCGTGAAGAAGAAGGATGGGTCCATACGAATGTGTATTGATTACCGCCAGTTGAACAAGGTCACCATTAAGAAAAAGTACCCTTTGCCGCACATCGATGATTTGTTTGACCAGTTACAGGGTACTCGGGTATTTTCTAAGATTGATTTGAGATCGGGATATCATCAGTTGAGGATTCAAGCCTCAGATGTTCTGAAGACTGCTTTTCGTACGAGGTATGGCAACTATGAGTTCCTGATGATGTCCTTTGGCTTGACTACTGCCCCAGCAGCATTCATGGACTTGATGAATAGGGTGTTCAGGCCGTATATTGATTCCTTTGTCATTGTCTTCATTGATGACATCTTGATTTACTCACGTATCCTGGGGGAGCACGAGCAACATTTGAGAGTTGTGCTCCAGACTTTGCGGGAATAGAAGCTATATGCTAAGTTCTCCAAGTGTGAGTTCTGGTTGGATTCTGTAGCATTCTTGGGGAATGTGGTATCCGGAGAGGGTATCAAGGTTTATCCTCAGAAGATCGAGGCAGTTCAGAGTTGGCCGCGTCCTACTTCAACTATAGAGATCAGGAGCTTTTTGGGCCTAGCAGGTTATTATCGTCGATTTGTGGAGGGGTTCTCTTCATTTGCAGCTCCATTGACTAGATTGACTCAGAAGAATGCCCTGTTTCGATGGTCCGTTGAGTGTGAGGTGAGCTTTCAGAAGCTCAAGGCAGCATTGACCTCAACACCAGTTCTGGTATTGCCTTCCGGTTCGGGGGTATACACTGTATATTGCGACGCTTCACGCGTTGGCTTGGGGTGTGTGTTGATGCAGGGAGGGAGAGTTATTGCTTATGCTTTGCGCCAGCTGAAGTTTCATGAGAAGAATTATCCCGTGCATGATTTGGAGTTGCGGCGATTGTTGATGCCCTTAAGATTTGGAGGCACTACTTGTATGGGGTGTCCTGTGAGGTTTATACAGACCACCATAGCTTGCAGCAATTGTTCAAACAGAGGGATCTTAATTTGAGGCAGCGGAGGTGGCTTGAGTTGCTGAAGGATTATGACATCACCATTCTTTATCATTCGGGCAAGGCGAATATGGTAGCAGATGCTTTGAGCAGGAAGGCGGAGAGTATAGGTAGTTTGGCTTACATTGCAGCAGAGGAGAGACCTCTATCCTTGGACATTCAGTCCTTGGCTAATCGCCTGGTGAGTTTAGACCTTTCAGAGCCTCGCCGAGTTTTAGCACATGTGGTTGCTCAGTCTTTGTTAGTGGGAAAGATTAAGGCTCGGCAGCTTGATGATTCATACTTGGCGGAGCCACGGGAGACAGTGGTTCAGGGTAGTGCCAAGGAGGTTACTATTGGCGAGGATGGTGTTCTAAGACTTCAGGGTCGTTTATGTGTTCTTAATCTTGATGACATGAGAGAGAGGATTCTAGAGGAGGCACACAATTCTCGGTATTCTGTTCATCCCAGTGCTACGAAGATGTATCGTGATTTGAAGCAGCATTACTGGTGGAGGTGGATGAAGAGGGACATTGTGGAGTATGTGACTAGGTGTCTTAGTTGCCAGCAGGTGAAGTATGAGCACCAGAGGCCAGGAGGCCTACTTCAGCATATGCCCATTCCTGAGTGGAAGTGGGAGCGCATCCCTATGCACTTCGTGGTTGTGTTGCCTCGGACTTTGTGGAAGGTTGATGCGGTTTGGGTCATTGTGGATAGATTGACCAAATTGGCGCATTTCATTCCAGTGGCTACTACATATACTTCTGAGAGGTTGGCACAGATCTACATTTGAGAGATAGTCTGGTTGCACGACGTGCCGGTGTCCATTATATCAGATCGAGGTCCTCAGTTCACCTCGCTTTTCCGGAAAGCATTGCATAGTGAGATGGGTACCCATATAGATCTCAGCACAGCATTTCACCCTCATATTGATGGTCAGTCGGAGCATACAGTTCAGATATTAGAGGACATGCTCAGGGCGTGCGTGATTGACTTCGGAGGTCAGTGGGACCAGTTCTTGCCTTTGGCCGAATTTGCTTACAATAATAGTTACCAGTCCAGCATCGAGATGGCTTCATTTGAGACTTTGTATGGTCGGCGATGTCGTTCTCTTATCTGGTGGTTTGAGCCTGGCGAGGCTAAGTTATATGGAACCGACCTTGTGAGAGACGCTTTAGAGAAAGTGAAGTTGATTCAGGAGAGGCTCCGCACAGCGCAGTCCAGACAGAAGAGTTACGCGAATCAGAAGGCGCCTGATGTATCATTTATGGAGGGAGATAAGGTTCTGTTGAAAGTCTCGCTAATGAAGGGTATTATGAGTTTCGGGAAGAAGGGCAAGCTAAGCCCGAGGTTTATAGGTCCTTTCGAAGTATTGAGGCGAGCTGGAGGGGTTGCTTATGAGCTTGATTAACCTCCCAGTTTATTAGGAGTTCATCCGGTCTTTCATGTATCCATGCTCCGGAGGTACCACGCCGACTTCTCTCACGTGGTTGATTTCAGCACTATTGACAGGCAGGATCGCCAGTTGAGATCCAGGAGAGTTTCTGCCATAAAGGTACAGTGGAGGGGCCAACCAGTCGAGGAGGCGACCTGGGATGCGGAGCAGATATCCACATTTACTCAGCACTTCAGGTATGATCCTACACCCGTTCGAGGATGAATGGTTTTTTAAGAGGTGGATAATGTAACGACTAGACCCGTCGCTTTGTGTATCATGACCTCGTTCCCCTAAATGAGTCTTCCCGTAGTGGCTTATAATGATTTATGACTTGCGTGGGGGGTGGTGGTTCGGGATTCGGAAACGTTCAGAGTGGTATAGGAACACTTAGTTCCTTAAGGTTAGCCTTTTTGGCCAAGTTTGGCTTCGGTCGACATTTTTAGTAAACGACCACGGAATCAAGTTTCGACATTTCCGGTAGCTTCGTATGATGATTTCGGACTTGGATGTATGTGTGGAATGGGTTTTGGAGGATCCAGGAGCGTTCCGGCGCCCAATATCGAAATAAGAGTTTCCTTAAGTTCATATTGTGGTTTGGGATGTGTTTTTGTGTTATCTAGGTCCGAACGGAATTTCGAGATCGGGAATAGTTCCGATATGTCATTTATGACTTGCCTGCAAAATTTGGTGTCATTCCGAGTAGTATAGGTTGGTTCGGCGCATTGTTAGCAAATTCTAGAAACTTAATGTTCCTAAGTTTTGTTCTAGGGGTTTTGAGGTGTGATTTTGAATTTTAGCGTTGTCGTGGGTGTTCCGAAGGCTCGAGTGAGTCCGTATTATGATTTTGGACTTGTTGGTATATTTGGACGGGGGCTCGGGTGGGCCCAGGTGCCTCTCGGGCACCAAACGAGGCCAAAAACCAGCTGAAGCAGTTTCTGGTGCACCTTATCTAGTGTGACCGCAGGTGGAGTTGCCCAGTAGCAGGTGCGGGACCGCTCCTACGGTCCCGGACTCACAGGTGCAACCCCAGGTGGGCTGCCCAGTTTTTGCAGGTGCGGGCCCTTTCCCCGCAGTAGCCACAGGTGCGCACTCCTGCCCGCAGGTGCAAGCCCAGGCCCCTTGCCCCTCTTCTGCAGGTGCGAGTCCTTTCTCGCAAGCGCGAGACCGCAGGTGCGGTCGTCGAGTCGCATGGGTGGAAACTCCTGTAGGCAATAAGGTCTTTAAATGCGGGATTATCCCATTTTCACTCCATTTTCTTCCACCATAGACGATCTTAAGAGCTTGGAAAAGAGTCCCACGACCTAGCTACTAAAACGTAAGTGAATTCCATCCAGTTAGTTAGTGCATGAATTACTAGTTGAATTTAACTACCTAATTAGTGGAAAAATTAAGGATTTGGGTTGTAACCTAGGGCTTTTGAGAATTTAGAGGATTACCCGTGAATTGGATATGAAATCATACAAAAATCACATATTAACGATCCTTAGGTTATGGGTGAGTGTTTCCCTCCATGGAGCTTTTGTAATTAATTGTACAGATTCTGAGGCTGGTGCATCTGGTTATCAGACCGGAGCTCGATTCTGATCATAGTTGGACCTGACTCCACGGTGAGCTACTTCTCCTAACGATCCTCGGAAGCTCCATGGAGTTTCTTTTGCTTATTTCTCGTCTATTTCTTTCAGACAGTGGGACTCTATATTTTTTTGTATATTCTGTTAGTATGCCCGTTGGACTTGTGACACTAGTTCCTGGCACACACGTGGTAGTTACTATGGATTACGGGTCTGTATATATATATTGGCTCACTCCTCTTATGACTGCTTTTGATTAAAACTGGCTAATTATCCTTTTCGATTTATGTTTTAAGCTTTTAGAACTTGGTATGTGTTGAAACATTTAATCAAATAAGAAAGAACCCTTAGTAAATTGAGTATTGGCTTACCCTACCCCACTGTTGGGCGCCATCACGACCTGAGTTAGGATTTCGAGTCGTGACAAATAACCTACATCTATCCCAAGAAACTAGTTTTGAAATTAAGTGAGAAATAGGGATAAATCTATTTTTCACCTTTTGCCAAGTACACATAACTATTGTTTATTATCCACAAAATAATTACAATCAATAGGTGTATTCATATAAAAATTACTGAATTTATTTTACAAAGCATAGATAATAAGAATTGTAATTTGTAAAACCGAAGTTCCTCGATAGAATATTGCCATTTATACCCAAATTCTCTAACTTAAATCGAAATACCAAATCTTATTACCTTGTTCCTTGTGTTTTAATGTTTGGAGGTACTACTATGAAGAAATTGAAACCTCGAGCTTGATGGAGAGGTCAAGAAAACTTGTTGTTCATTGTGTAACCTGCGTAACCTACAAGAAGAACTGGAGAAGCCGAGGCCCGAGAGGGATTCTGTTTTAATATTTCGGTTTGGTGTCTTTTGAAAACCTACCAATATTTTAACTAGTGGAGGATTCTTTTTCTCCTTTTCCTCATCTAATTAGTGTTTACCTTGGAAATAGTTTTAACAATTATATTTGATTTGTGGTACTAAAAGTATGTGATTTATTCTAATACTAGTTGATAATCAAGAAATGATATGTGTAAGTAAAAAGAATGTGATAGCCAAACCAAAGTTGTAACAAATCCTCGAGCTCACTTGAATGGGAACCTCGAGGTTAGATAGTAGTTATAAATGAAGAATAATAAATGAGGAACAATAAATGAAGGGCAATAAAGCTGAGAAATGTTGAGAACGTAAAACCAAAAAGCAGAGAATGTTCTATTCAGTAAATGTTGTTTTTCACAAGAATGATTTGGGTCCCCTTTATATAGGCGGGGAGAATCCCAACATAGTACATGTCTAATTATGACAGAAAATGCTATTGATACAGCTGTATAACGGATTTGTACGGACTTGTACTATGTGCAAACCTTATCAACTCTAACCACGTGTCCATGAGAAATTGCCACCTTTCCATGACTGTCATCGATTTTTGCTCAGCTTCGAAGTAGGCCGTGGTGAGCCTTTGATATGCTTTCTCGAGGTATGCACTTTGAGGTCAAACTTCAGAATCTACTTCGAGTCCCTCGAGGTCGGGCTTGATTTGCCATAGAGGCCTCGATATCGGGGTCCCCGGTATCGACCGTATAGAGATAGTCCCCGTGTTTCTTAGAATGAAATGATAAGAAAAAATTTGAATTCTCGATCCTTCGAAACCCTGTGTGATGATGTCATTCTTATGACCCAGGTGTTGAAGCGACCGAAGTGACCTGTCGGTTCTCTTCCCCAAAAAGTCATAATTGCTTGTCAGAGCCGGTTGGCCATTAACGTTAATGAATAGTCGCCATTTTATCTTATATATATTGCTTTCTTCCCTTTATTAAGGACTTTACCAGTTTGTAGCAACTATTTTCCTCTATAAACTCACCTTTCTCCACCACTTCTATTGTCGTGTTGTCTCAAAATTGTGTCAGTGTTTTCATCTCCTCCTTCTTACCCTAAAGAGATCATGGCTAAAACATCCAAGTCAGTTCCACAGAGAGAAGAAAGCTCAAAATTCGTTCCTCAAAAAGAAGGAACCTCTACTTCTTATTCCCGTCCGGCCGGTGGCAAGTCATCATCGCTCAATGAGATTATTCCGAGCAAATTTACCTTGGAGAAGGACTTTACAGTAGAGAAACCTCCCAATGTCGCTGGTCATCGAGAGAACACCACGATGTATATAAGATCGATCGAGGAGAGACACCTCGATGTTGTAAGGAGAGAGTGTAGATAGGGGGAGAAGGTCATTCTACAAATACCCTCCCGTGAAGAGGATATTACGACCTATGTAAAGGGGTTTCTAACAGTGTATACATACCATTTTACAATAGGTCCCCTCGACCCGCTCGTGCTTGAGTTCTGCCAGAGGTACCAAATTACCTTGGCCCAGATACATCCATCCTTATGGCGGATCGTGTTGATGATGAGGTCTTTTATTGATAAGGCCGGGATCGAATTCACTCTCAGCCACCTCATTTGTTTGTATCGGCCTCAGCATTTCCGCGGTCTAATCAAGCTCCAACGCCGGCCCACCAAATCTTTCTTTGCTAGCAACGATGAGAGCATGGATCGAGGTTGGATGAGCCGGTTCATCAGAGTGAGGACCATCGACGTCATTCCTTCGGAGTTCCTGTCGTTCCCCGAGAAATGGAACTTCACACGCGAGTGAAACATGATGCTTCATCTTCCTTTCATTAATTTTTTGATACATCGAGTGTCTCTTTCTTTTCTTTCAGCGGTTTGATGGATTCCTGACGCGGTCCTCAACCTCCTGGACTGGGTTCGCAAACTTGTAGCTACCTCGGCATATGATAAACACAAGCGGATGGACTTGTCGAGGGGAAAGTGGGAGGCGAAGCACCATGGTATATGTTATAATCATACTTATTCCCCTTTTAAGAGATACCTTTCTTCAAAGGACCTAACTTTCTTGTTGCAGGTATCGGTGAATTATTTGAGATGAGGCCTTCTTCTCTCGGTGAGGGAGAGGAGCCTTCGGCTTTGCAGCCGAAAAAGGATAATAAGAGAAAAAGGTCCTCGAAGGATGAGGGCTCCTAAAGAAACGCAAAGTTAGCTCGGGGACATAGGAAAAATGTAGTCATCAAAGAGGATTTTGACTTCATTCGTTGATCCACGGGCGCTGATGACAATGAAGTGGAAGGTTCGACGTTGGTAACTCTATCCAGAAAGCCTTTCGAGGCAGTTAAGCCAGCAGCAATCGAAGCCCTTATCCTCGAAGGAGGAGACCAAAAGAAGAAAAAGGACGAAGGCCCTTCGTCTCCTGACTTGCCAGCTGCTTCCCAGACTTCGAGGAATACTTTAAAGGGTAAAGAAGTCGAAGTGCCTCTGCCCGATCAGAGCGCCTCAGGAGATTTCCCTGAGGTCGTGACAGTGTGTCACTCACCATCATTTCCAACCTTTTCTAAAGAAACCATCAGGGATGCTCGGGACTTGAAGACGCGTGAGTTAGGCGGAGTCCCAAGTGAGAAGGACCCCTTCCAGGGTTGCTTCATTGGGGTCGATGAGGCCGAACCGGCTGATGCAAAGTCAATCTTCGAGGAAGCTGCCCTTTTTGTTCGATGGTGAGTTTTTAATAGTACTATAACCTTTCTAACTTCATACTCTCTTCCTCTGTCTAAACAAACTTTTCTTTTTGTAGGCCTTTGACAAATTCAAGGCTGAGCTATGCTACTGTGAGACCAAGCTGCGAATGCTGAAAAGACCCCCAGACTCCTTTGTGCCAAGAATGAGAAGGAACTGGTACACCTTCAATCAGAGTTGACCTAAGCTCGTGACTATGAGGACGAGCTTGAGAAGCAGGTAACCTTAGTTTTGAAAGAGTATAGGCTTCCTCACCCGTCTTTGGAGGCTAATACTTCAATGAGTCAGTTGCAGTAGAAGGTCGAAATACTGGAGTGTCTTCGGGGCGAGGTCGCCCAAGTCAACTCCGAATGCAATGAGTGGAAGGCACAAATGGATGTCCTTGTTGCGGCCAAGAAAGAAGCATTGGCTAAAGTGTCCGCCCTCGAGATTCAACTTCGAAATGCTCAAGAGAGCAATTCGGTTTGGGTGGGTAGGATAACCGAGCTCGAGGATGATCCTACAAAGGCAAAAGCCGAGATTGAGAAAGCCCGAGCCGAAGCCAAAGAGATACAAATAAAGGTCGACAAGAAGGTAGCCATCTATTTGAAAGATGTTGTTAATGCCCAAATGGAGTTGAGAGGGGCCTCCGATCGAGAGAGGAGAAGCAACAAATATGCCCGATGCAGGTCCCGAAGGGAAACCCTTGAGGAGATTCATGCTAAGTGCTTTGCTATCTCGGAGGAGATAGAGCAGGCCAAGGTAGACAAGATTGATGCCAAGTTCCTCATTTCTTCTGATGATGAAGCTGATGCTGAAGACGATAAAAAGGAAGCCGGTGAGGAAGCTAGTCCCGAGGGGATTGATGAATACAAAGTCCCCGAGGGGTAAGAGACCAAGCCCCTAACGATAAACTAGGTCCTCTTTTGATTTTTCTCAAACGGATCCCCGTGGGAGTGTTGTAAATGTACATATGTACCATCATTTATATAAAGAAACCTTTTCGTTTTATTTTTGCATAAATTTCCATCTTTCCTTTGTCTTTGTTGTTTTATTTTTAATGTTTGTCGCTTATCAGACCGATGTGTTGGACTTAGAGTATAAAACTCTTAGATTTTTTTGCTTGATAGGAGAACAATAATAGGTGACCACTTAGGGTCTGATCTTCGAGCTAAGCCTTAGCTCGGGATTTTCGAGCCCGAACTTAGATGAGGTCTCGAGCACAGTGTGCTTTGGCGTTTAAGTTCTTTAGATATCGACCCTTAGGTTCTAAAACATCGACCCTTAGGCTCTTTTCAATTTGGCCCTTAGGCTGTTTTAAAATGTCCCTTAGGCTCTTTAGTTTGGCCCTTAGGCTATTGCAAATCGGCCCTTAGGCTCTTTTTGGATTGGGTGGATTCGACCTCCAATATGGCAATACTTTTCCCCCATTTTGGCTAAAGACTTTTAAAATTTCTTTATGCCCTGGCATATGTTTGTATCCGTCCGACTTTTCGATGGTTAGAATAGGAACCTCGATTATAAGTCGATGTACAATGATAATTGAGTACCTCGTGAGGTTCTCTTCCAAGGCAGATTTTTCGAAGCCTTTATATTGTTCGGAACTGAAATTATCGAAGCTCCTTTTCTTATGTCGAGAGTAGCCTGATTAACCGATTTTATCGAAGTATTTTCGAAGGCCTTGAGTTTTATGGCGAATGTCGGACGTATCCGAGCCGCATTATTTCGGTCGTAGCCTTTTCATATGACCGTATCATTATATTAGGTTGTAGCCTTTAGCCCTGGGTGAGATGACCTCAGCCTCTATATCGAGGATATGCCTTTTGAGGGGTCTTACAAGTTTGAATATATAGCCTTGGCCTTAATATCGGGGTTATGCCTTTTTAAGGTCTTATAAGTTTGAGTATGCCTCATTGAGGTCTTATAAGTTTGATGTTGCCTCATTGAGGTCTTATAAATTCGATGTCGCCTCATTGAGGTCTTATAAATTCGATGTTACCCATTGAGGTCTTACGAGTTTGAGTCTTTGATGACTCGATAAGCTGATTGTCGATGACAGTCCAAGAGTGTTCGAGAATATTTGGCCCTTGAGCCGTTTCATGTGAAAATAGTAAACTTCTTTGTGGCACAAAGTGTTTTGATAAGTAAAAGATCCTTGTTCGATTACTTGATACATGCGTACATGTTTTTGCCATCGGGGGCTCAACCATTCTACATGGACACGGTTCATTTGATCGGTTGGCACGATACAACATTCTCCTATCGAGGCCCTCTTTGGAACAACTTGATTTCATTGAAAAAGTAACCTCCGAGGGTGATGCCCCTAGTATTCGAGGTTGATTTAAAAGAATCCTTGAATACTTGTTGAGTTTTCCTTAGGTAATATAGGTGTTGCCTCGTTAAAAACCTCGCCGGTAAAACCCATTTTGGATAAAACCCGATCTAAGGGAAAAAGAGTGCAATGCATGATTTAAAACCCAAGGTCTTCGAGCTGAAGAGTGCTTCGATTCCTCTCAATCGAACACCTGCAACAAGTTGGTACGAAATGTAAATGAAAGGGAGAAGGTTATACCTTAGCAATAATAGTGTTTGGGCATCGATATGTTCCAATTGGTTGGTAGTTGCTCGCCTTCCATGGTGCCAAGTTTGTAGGACCCTTTGCCTACTACTCTGAGGATGCAGTACGGTCTTTCCCAGCTAGGGCCTAGCTTACCTTGAGAATGTTGTATAAGGCCAAACGGTCAAATGAATCGTCTCCGTGTAGAATAATCGAGCCACCGATGGCAAAAACATGTACGCATGTATCAAGTAATCGAAGGAGCATATTTTACTTATCAAAACATTTTGTGTCTCAAAGAAGTTTACTATTTTCATAGGAAATGGCTCAATGGTCAAATACTCTCGAACATTCGGGGACTGTCATCGACAGTCAGCTTATCGAGTCATCAAAGACTCAAACTCGTAAGACCTCAATGAGGCAACATCGATCTCGTAAGACCTCAATGAGGAAACATCAAACTTATAAGACCTCAACGAGGCATACTCAAACTTATAAGACCTTAAAAAGGCATAAGCCCGATATTAAGGTCAAGGCTATATATTCGAACTTGTAAGACCCCTAAAAAGGCATACCCTCGATATAGAGGTCGAGGTCATCTCTCCTGGGGACTAAAGGCTATGGCCTAATACAAAGATACGGTCATATGAAAAGGCTACGACTGAAATAAGGCGGCTCGGAAACATCTGACATCCTCCATAAAACTTAAGGCCTTCAAATATTTCGAAAAAACCGGTTAATTAGGCTACCCTCGGCATAAGCAAAAGAGCTTCGATAATATCAGTTTCGAACAATGTAGAGGCTGCGAAAAAATCAGCCTAAAATATAAAATCTTCGAAGAATCAACCTTCGAGAGAACCTGACGAGGTACTCAATTATCATCACATATCGACTTATAATCGAGGTTCCTATTTGAACCGTCGAAAAGTCAGACAAATGCAAAAACATGGCAAGGCATCACAAAATTTTAAAAGTATTTAGCCAGAATGGGGGAAAATTATAGCCATATTAGAGGTCGAATCGACCCAATCTAAAAAGAGCCTAAGGGCCGATTTGTAAGAGCCTGTGGGCCAACCTATAAGAGCCTAAGGGCCAATTTAAAGAGCCTAAGGGCCAAATTGAAAATAGCCTAAGGGCAAATGTTTTAAAACCTAAGGGTCGACACCTAAAAGAACTTAAAGGCCAAAGCACATAGTACTCGAGACCCCACCTAAGCTCGGACTCTAAAGTCCCGAGCTAAGGCTTAGTTCGAGGATCGGACCTTAAATGGTCACCTATTGTCGATCGTTCATTGAGGGCAGAAACCTAAGGGTTTTATATTCTAATCCCATCGCATCAGACTAATCATCGACAAGAATCAAATTTCATCACAAAAGCAAAGATAAAAGCAAATTGGAAATTTATACAATGATAAAACGAAAGGGTTCTTTATAAAATGGTGGTACAAAGATACATTTACAACACCCCCATAGGGAGCCCTTTACAAAAATCAAGAAAAAAGACCTAGGCTATCTTCGGGAACTTAGTCCTATCCCCGTGGCCATACATGAAATTGGGGATGGACATCATAGGCCCCCTACCAACAGCGCCAGGTAAAACTAGATTTATTTTATTTATGATTGACCACTTCTCGAAAGGGGTAGAAACACAGGCCTTCGAGAAGATAAGAGAAAAAGAAGTCATCAACTTCATATGGGACCACATCATATGCCGATTTGGGATTCCCTCCGAGATTACATGTGATAATGGGAAGCAGTTCATTGGCATCAAGGTTACGAAATTCCTCGAGGATCACAAAATCAAACGGATCCTATCGATGCCTTACCATCCAAGTGCAAATGGTCAGGCCGAGTCCACAAACAAAACCATCATTCAAAACTTTAAGAAAAGGTTAGAGAATGCAAAGGGAAATGGAGAGAAGTGTTGCCCGAGGTACTATGGGCGTATCGAACAACCTTGAAGTCAAGCACTGGGGAGTCCCCGTTCTCTTTAGTATATGGGTCCGAGGCATTGATACCGGTCGAGATCAGGAAATCAAGCGCCATATTCCAGCATGCCACCGAGGAATCAAACAACGAGGCCATGAACACCGCCCTCGAACTACTAGATGAAAAGCGTGAGGCTGCACTGGTTCGAATGGCCGCTCAAAAACAAATAATTGAAAGATACTACAACAGAAGAACAAACCTCCGATACTTCAGATTCGGGGACTTAGTTCTAATGAAACTCACCCTCAATACTCGAAACCCAAATGAAGGAAATCTAGGCCCTAGTTGGGAAGGACCGTACCGCGTCCTCGGAGTAGGCAAAGGTTCCTACAAACTTGGCACCATGGAAGGCGAGCAAGTACCAAGCAATTGGAACATATCGATGCTCAAATGTTATTATTGCTAAGGTATAACCTTATCCCTTTTCATTTATATTTCGTACTTACTTGTTGCAGGTGTTCGATTGAGATGTCTCGAAGAACCCTTCAGCTCGAAGACCTTTGGTTTTAAAGCATGTGTTGCACTATTTTTCCCATAGATCGAGTTTTATCCCAAATGGGTTTTACCGGCGAGGTTTTTAACGAGGCAACATCCATATGCTACCTAAGGAAAACTCAACAAGTATTCAAGGCTTCTTTTTCAATCAACCTCGAATATTGGGGGACATCACCCTCGGAGGTTACTTTTTTAAATAAATCAAGTTATGCAAAAAAGGGCCTCGATAGGATAATGTTGTATCGGTCCAAACGGTCAAATGAACCGTGTCCATGTAGAATAATCTAGCCACCGATGGCAAAAACATGTACGCATGTATCAAGTAATCGAAGGAGAATCTTTTACTTATCAAAACACTTTGTGTCTCAAAGAATTTTACTATTTTCACATGAAACGGCTCAATGGCCAAATACTCTCGAACACTCGAGGACTGTCATTGACAGTCAGTTTATCGAGTCATCAAAGACTCGAACTCGGAAGACCTCAAGGAGGCAACATCGAGCTCCTAAGACCTCAGTGAGGCAACATCGAATATGTAAGACCTAAATGAGGCAACATCAAACTTATAAGACCTTAACGAGGCATACTCAAACTTATAAGACCTTAAAAAGGCATAAGCCCGATATTAAGGCCAAGGCTATATATCCAAACTTGTATGACCCCTCAGAAGTCATACCCTCGATATAGAGGCCGAGGTTGTCTCACTTGGTGACAAAAGGCTACGGCCTAATACAAATACTACAGTCATATGAAAAGGCTACGGCCAAAATAATACTGCTCGGAGACGTCCGACTTCCGCCATAAATCTAAAGGCCTTCAAACAGTTTGAAAAAACCAGTTAATCAGACTACCCTCGGCATAAGCAAAGGAACTTCGATAATATCACCTCAGAACAATGTAAAGGCTTCAAAAAAATAGCCTTTGAGATACCTCACGAGGTACTCAATTATTGTCACATATCAACTTATAATTGAGGTTCCCATTTGAACCGTCGAAAAGTAGGACGGTTACAAAAACATGCCAAGGCATAACAAAATTTTAGAAGTCTTCAGCCAAAAAGGGGGAAAAAGTATAGCCATATTAGAGGTTGAATTGACCCAATTAAAAAAGAGCCTAAGGTTCGATTGGTAAGAGCCTAAGGGCCAACCTAAATAGCCTAAGAGCCATTTTAAAAGAGCCTAAGGGCCAACATAAAGAGCCTAAGGGCCAAATTGAAAAGATCCTAAGGGCCGATGTTTTAAAATCTAAGATTCGATATCTAAAGAACTTAAAGGCCAAAGCACATTGTGCTCGAGACCTCATCTAAGTTCGTGCTCGAAAACCCCGAGCTAAGGCTTAGCTCGAAGATCATCCTAAGTGGTCATCTATTATCGATCGCTTATCGAGCAAAAAAACCTAAGGGTTTTAATTCTAAACCCAACACATCGGACTGATCATTGACAAGTATCAAATTTCATTTCAAAAGCAAAGGCAAGACAAGAATTGACAAAGAATGAAGATGCAGCAAAAAGATCTTTTCATATAATAGAGTTCACAAAAGATGTTTACAATGATCCTTAATTGAGCCGTTACACAGAAAAGAAAGAAAAAAATAAAGCTTAATCCTCGGCCGGGGTCACTTGGTCGGATGAAGTTCCCGCAGGAGCTGCGCTCTCGACAGCTCGACCCTCGACATCCTGATCATCAATGACTCTTTTCCCCTTGGGGACTTCTTCTTCATCTTCGCCGCTCTCCGAACCACTAGCTGAATCCTTGTCAAAAATAACCAGAGTTGTTGGTTATTCTTCTAAGGCCTTCACTCTCTCGATCTCCGCAGAAAGACCGAAGCCCTTTGCATGTACCTCCTCGAGAGCCTGCCTTAGATACTCCAATCAAGCATGGTCAAGGGCTCGAGTTAACTTAAGCTCGGCCTTGACGGATGCCTTCTTAGCCTGAGCATTTGCAACAGCAACGTCATTCCGATATGAAGATATAAGTTCATAGATCTCGGACTTAATCTTGGACAGCTCAGCAGCTGATACAACTTGGAGATCCTTGCATTTAAGGCTTTCTCCCCTTGCACCTTGGAGTTGATGCTTACCCGAGGTCAGCTTCTCTCAGAGAGTATCTTTCTCGGAGGCCACTTCATCTATGCGCTTCTTCAGCCTCAGTATCTCTGAATTTAAGATCCTCTCGCATTAGGTCATATTTTTTATTGAGCTGTAAGATCAAATTAAGTCATTAAATGCTAAAATGACTAAAGCATAAAAGTAATCCCGCGAAGGTCGTATTACCTGCTCACCGAGATCGGCCCGCTCTCGAGACATCCTCTCCAAATGTGCTCGAAGTTCATTTAGCTCCCCCTCTTTTTTGGCATAAAGATCCTTGAGCTCGTCCGACTCCAAAGTGAGTTTCCTAAACTCGTCCTCTCAGTGAGTCAACTCAGCTTGTGACTTGGAAAAATCATGGTTGTATAGAATCAAGGCCTAAAAACACAGAGGAAAAAAGTCTGAAAAGCAAGAATCGAAACTCAAAATACAGTGGCCAAGTCAAGATTACCTATTTTTGAAGCTTCTCATCCTCTTCAAATATCAACGAGGCATCAATATCGGGGCCTTCCTCAACCCCGAAAAAATATCCTTCAAACATATCATTCTCTCTGTGGGATGCCCCCACGTCGGGAGTCTTCATATCTTGGGCATCCCGTATTTGCCTAGGAGAGAATGATGGGCCTGGCAGAGAATCATCTACATTGATTACCCCGAGCGGTTCAATCGTGGCCTTCTCCTTCATTCGAGGGACTTCATTATTGGTTTCTTCGGGCGCATCAACTAAGTGTCATTCGGCACCCGATGTGTTGTATGTTGGTCGGCCCGGGGACTTTGTCTGAGCCCCCTCAATAATTTACTCAACTTGAGTTGGGACTACCTCGTCAGCCTCCGGTCTAGCAGCTTCCGGCTCGGCCACCTTCAGCTTAGGAGACTTCGAAGCGATAGAGCTTCCTCTTTCTCTAAGCACTAGTGGGCAGTCATCATTCTCTTCATCCTTAGCACGAGGACTTTCAAGCGCTTCCCGAGTTAAGGCCACTGAGTCAGCCTTGGGCTTTTGAACTTTAGCCTTTTTCGGCTTGGGGGACTCAGCTGGTGATTTCTTCTTTCTCTTTTTCTCATTAGCAGGCTTCGGGGTATCTGCTTCCCAAGGCAGGCGTTCCCTCATCAAAACGGCCTCTCCAAGGCCTGCATAAGCACAAAGGATAAGCACAGGGTGAGAGTACTATCGAGAGATATCTTCTCTAAGGAGTTCAAGTATGACAGAAATAAAAACTCACCATGGTTTACTTACGATTCATATTACATTCCTCGGGGAATGGCATTTTCTCAACAGGGATCAGGTCCGAGGTCCTGATTCGGACAAAGCGGCTTATCCACCCTCCGTCCTTGTCCTCGTCGATGCTAGCAAAGGAGGCCTTCGAGGAACAACATTGTAGCTTAATCAAGCCACCTCGATAAAGTCGGGGACTATACAATCAAATCAGATGGTCGAGGGTTGTGATGACCCAAGGGGTCATTTTATAAAATTAGACTCAGTTCATGCTTAATAGCCATAAAAAGTCTAAAATTAAATACCTTGATTTTCATGCACAGTCCGGCCGTGAAAACATAAAGCTTTTATGTGAAAATATGAGAAATAGTGATTTCTAGACTTTAAATTTCATAAAAGTTGACTTAGGTCAACATTTTGAGTAATCAGACCCGTATCCGCGTTTTAACAATCCCGGGAGGTCCGCAGTAAAATATGGGACTCGGGCATATGCTTGAAAATGAATTTGAGGTTCCAAGCCGTAGAAATCAACTTTTGAAAGAAATTTTTTTGTTGAAATGTTTATGAATTAAAGAAAAGAAATAATGTGTGAAATCATTGGTATAGGGCCCGTATTTTGGTTCCGGAGCTCGGTACATATTTTTTGTGATATTAAAAGGTTAACTATGAAATTTGGTGAAAAACGGAGTTCGTTTGACGTGATTCGGACATCCGGTT
>ML344586.1:0-25000 GCA_005239505.1 Nicotiana paniculata | reverse complement strand
CTTGAATGATGTAAGCAACATTGGTACAAGGTCATTCCCAATGGAGGTGACTGCTGCACTGTGTTGTACTGTTGCGTGTGCAGTCAGTCACTTTCCAGCTGTGGAGAGTTGATTTGGTACAATCACCAGGGGAACCTAAGACCATCTGTTCCCCTTGTTGATTCTTTAACTTCTGAGGTTCTGACGAACATCTCCAGCTTAAATCTGGTTGTTTTCAAGCGCTTGGGAATGTGTACCATATGTGGATCAGGCTCCTCATCTTGTTCTTGACATTAAGTTTGTTAGATTGTCAAAACATAAAATAAAGGTACTAATAACCTATCAATTTCCCCCCTTTTTATGATGACAAACTTATAAATGATAATCCTACGAAGAACCATAGAAACCAGATAGTGAACCAGGAACCTCAGTGAGTTCCCCTTGAGTTTGTATTCCCTCTTAATCAGTGCACATCATTATTCAATTATCCAAAATCTTCCCCTTATTGGCATCATAAAAAGAACAAACCAAGCAAAAAATCATAAAGAAGTCTAGCGTGGTTAACTCATGTCACTTGTGTGCACACAACATGATAGAAAACAGAGACAAAAGATCAACAATATTAATGGCAAAAGGGAAAATCTTTCATAAACAAAATTTGGAATTTACAAACGGGAGCAGAAGCATAGTTACCATCCACAATTCCAAAAAACAAAAACAAGTACCAGAAAAAAACATCATCAAAACATTCTTAAAAGACGGACACTGGACACTGGACACTGAGGGGGACATTTCTTAAGGGGCACTAGAAGAAGAGGGCTTCGAGGAGGTGGCAAGGGTTTTGAGGACAAGATCCATGCGAACATTTTCTCATTGAGCAGTCTTTGTTTTAGTTCCTCCACCTGTTTTCTGAGCTCAGTATTCTCCTTCGTCAGGGTGGCAACCTTTGAGTTGTGAGAATTACTAGAACCTGGTGCCTTTTGTAACTGACTGAGTTGATTCTCAAGAATCGCTTTCCTTTCCTTCAACTTTCTTATCTCCTCTGTGGCACTATTCTGATCATTTATCAGTTGAGATATAGTAGAGGTTTTTCCAACTCCTCCGACCTTGTCAATGCATTCACACTCCTCAAGGGTGGTCTTGGAGAAGTTCTATTTCTTGGTGCTCACTTTGGCCTGTCCCAGAGGTACCATGAAGAACTTGAAGACCTTTGTGAGAAGGAACCCGTAAGGTAACCATGGTTTCCATCCTTAAAATCCGCCACCTTTTACATGTGCTCAATCATTATCCCATGCAGATTAATGGTGGTAAAACTATCCAGGGCTTCCATAAGGACAAGGTCAGCTTTGGACGTGATAGATATCCTCTCAGCACAGGGAAGTAGCACCTTGCTAACCATCTCAAAAAGCAACTGATATACTGGAAGAAGTACCGTTTTATGCACCTGCCCTTGCTGGATTGCCCTTTCCTTGACAATGGAATTTCTGAAATTTGACGCACAAGCACCCTGAATAGATGACAACACTTCAGCAGGAACCCCAACAATTGACCCCAACACATCAGAGTCCATAACTATGTCCACTCCATTTACCAAAGCACAAATGTGATCATCTTCAACTTTGAAGAGGTCTGCATAAGAACTCTGCACCTTCCTCCTCATACATCTTTGGGACATCCGTTGTAAACAAGTGTTTCCACTGCTGAAACTTATAAATTTCTACCAATTGCCTCATCCAGGAAAAATCCATTATCTCAGGGGTAAACGTACGGCCCCACAACACTTTCTGATATCTTAGCTTCTCTTTTCCAGAACTCAGACATTCACCAACTTTTGCTTTCTTAGAGGAACTGGGTTCCTCATCATCATCCATCTTCCTTTTCACTGACTTGCGATTGGACCGTCCCTTCTCCACTGACTTTGCATGCATATACTCACCATAAGCTTCCACTTCTTCATCATCAAACTTGTCACCACTCTCTTTCACTGTCTTATCACCAGAATTCTTCACAAACGTTTCATTAGAAGCAGCATAAGCACTCTTGGAAGGAGTCTCAACACTTATAGAAGTGTGCCTTTTGGATTGGGAGAGAGAGAGTGCTTCTGCCTTAAGGGCTTGCGAATGAAGGAACTAGGTTCCTCTTCTGCCTCCTCATCCACATTCACCACAGGAACAACCTTTTCTTGTACATGTTTTCCTTCCTTAACCAAATTTCTCCTACTTTGACTCCTTTGGCTCTCCTTGAGAGCAAACTCTAGAGCCTTTTTTTCTGCAACCGTGTTGTGGGTCGCTTAAAGTGTGGCTCTGGAGTTGCCACTGGCTTACTCCTAACCCTGATAAAACTGCTAATCACCATATCATCTAGATCTTCTTCACTGTCAGACTGCATCTCAGGCACCACCATATTCAGGGGCTCAACATAGAAGTGGGGAGAAGGAGCAGAATCAACATAGACTGGGGAGATGACCCCTGACCTAGATCCTCCATGGAGGATCAGGTCCATCATTTGGGACCCCAGTAGCATCATCCTGTGTCGGTTTTGCAACTGGCACAAGTTTTCCCCCTTCTTCTATGGGCTGGGGCTCTTTCTCCCGAGGCTCAGACCCTTTGCACCTTCCTCTGCAACAACCCCTTCAGAAGCAATGGAGAGCATATTTTCTATTTCCTCATTTTCCTGTGGTTCCATGGAAATCTCAACAGAAGGAGGAGTGTTACCTGTCGAATCACGAGCTACCATAGGTATCTTAACATTGTCAGGACTAGCCGCTAGACTTGCACTAGAGTTCTCTTCCATGGCGAGAGTCGATGTTTCCTGATTTCCATCTAGAACCAAGTTACCCTGTTCACTTTGTTTAACCGGTGAGAAGAGGGGGACTCGTATCCTTAGACTTGTTCGGAGTCGAGGTTTCGTGACTTTGATGAGGACCTGAACCTGAGTAGGTAGGAGAGGAAGTAGAGCGTGGGGGAGACTCTTGGACTGGTGGTTGTATTGGGTAAGAAGTCTATTGTTGGAGTTTTACCTGGTGTGGAATCGATGAGGGTATTGTTGAGTACACTGGAATTTTCTTAATTCTCAGACATGGTGAAGTTTTACTAGAAGGATTAGTGATTTGAGAAGAGAGAACACGAAGTGAAAATTTTAAAATTGAAAGTGAAAGGTTGTGACATTATTGGATGTATTTATGAGAGGTGATGGACTGGTTATGAAAAGATGACATTTTTTTCTTGGGAAGACAGGTCATTCAGTAGTAGGTGAGACGCTTTGGTTGAAAAGATTCAAAGTAAAGAGACTGACATGTTGATGATGTGGCATTGTTTTTGTCTATTCTAAATTGTGTATGAGAAAACAAAGAAGCTACTAACCTGTGTCGGGAGAACCAGGTTCCCTGACAGGTCTTGCAAGTGTAAGCTTAATCCCCTTTTACCAGTATGTACTGCATCAGGTGCTCTGTAATCATCACGAGTGTCTACGTGTAACGGTAAAGAAATGAGTTAGACTTTGCCAGAAAACACTTTTAGCTAATTTTACATGTACATGTCTTTCATAGCCAATCACTGGGGAACCAGGTCCTCAGTTGGGTTTTATCAACCCTAGTGCCAGGCGATTTCTTTCAAAATGTTCTCTACTCAGGGCTTTGGTGAAGATGTCTGCAATCTGATCTTCAGTGCTGCAAAATTTCATACAGATGAACCCTTTTCAACATTGTTACTGAGAAAGTGATGGGGTACATCAATGTGCTTTGTCCTCTTGTGTTGGACTATATTTTTGGCCATGTTGAGTGCACTTGTATTGTCACATAAGAGAGGTACGCAGTCTGAGTACACCCTAAAGTCATCCAACTGTTGCTTGATCCACAACAATTGAGCACAACAAGAAGCAACTGCTACATATTCTGCTTCAACAGTTGAGAGTGCCACTGAGTTTTGCTTTCTTGTACCCCATGAGATGAGACAAGAACCCAAAAAATGTGCCATTCCAGACGTACTTTTCCTGTCCACCGGATATCCTGCATAATCAGCATCAGCATACTCAATGAGATCAAAGTTGTCACCCTGAAGATAATAGAGAACCATGTCCTACACTCCTTTTAAATATCTCAATATTCTTTTAGCAGCCTTCAGATGAGATTCATTTGGATTTGATTGGAATCTTGCACAGAGACGTATGCTGAACACAATGTTTGGTCTGATTGCAGTGAGATACAGGAGTGATCCTATGATGCCTCTATACATGGTCTGGTTTACAGGGTAAACAAGTTTATCCATGTCTAGACGCGTAGCTATGGCAATAGGAGTGTCAATAACGTTTGATGCTTCCATATCAAACCTTCAGCGGTTCCTTGATGTACTTCTGCTGACTTATCAATGTTCCCTTTTTAGATTGCTTCACTTCAAGTCTCAGGAAGAAATTTAATTCTCCCATCATACTCATCTCGCACTTATTCCCATGAGTTATGCAAACTCTTCACAAAGAGAGTCAGTTGTGGCTCCAAAAATGATACCATCAACATATACTTGAACGATGAGCAGTTCCTCCCTCGTTTCTTCAGAAAAAGAGTTTTGTCAATTTTTCCTCTTGTAAAATCACTTTCTAGAAGGAAATTTGATAGCCTGTCATACCAAGCTCGAGGAGCTTGCTTTAACCCATATAATGCCTTGTCCAGCTTGAACACATGCTCAGGATGCTCATGGCACTCAAATCCAGGAGACTTCTTGACATAAACTTCTTCTTACAGGAAGCCATTCAGAAATGCACTTTTGACATCCATTTGGAACAGTGTGAATTCCATATGAGATGCAAAGGCAATAAAAATTCTAATAGACTCCATTCGAGCAACTGGAGCAAATGTTTCATCATATTCAATCCCATCTTCCTGATTGTAGCCTTGAACTACAATCCTTGCCTTGTTTCTTGTTGTATTTCTAAACTCATCAAGTTTGTTCCTAAATACCCACCTAGTCCCTATGATAGTACGATCTATAGGTCTAGGAACAAGGTGCCATACCATGTTTCTCTCAAATTGATGCAGCTCCTCTTGCATGGCTGTGATCTAGTCTGCATCTTTCAGTGCTTCTTTGATATTTTTGGTTCTATTTGGGAAAGAAAAGCTGAAAAGACGAGTGAATTTCTAGCTTTTAATCTGGCTTAAACTTCTGAGTCAAGAGGGGTGATTATGTTGTCAAGAGAGTGTGAGTTATTGTGCTTCCAATTTGGTACTTGAATCTTATTGGTAGAGGAACCAGGTATATCTGACTGAGGTTCTTGACCGCTTCTTACTTCAGCAAGTGGAGTACCTTGGACTGCATCAACAACTCTATTTTCAGCTTCAATTGTTGTGATTGTGGAACCAGTTCCCTCTTTAATGGACGGAGAAGAAGTTTCATCATCTTCACTGGATTCCCTAACATGAATCAACATGTCTGCCTTCCCATTTGCTATGTCAATAACTTCTCCTGGAAACAATAAGGGTTCTTCATCTTGATCAGCATCCCTGTCCTTCTCAGAAGAAAGGTGAGGCTCATCAAAGATCACATGTACACTCTCCTCAACACACTGAGTTCTTTTGTTGTATAATTTGTAAGCTTTGGTTTGAGACGAGTAACTCAGAAAGATTCCTTCATCACTTTTGGCATCAAATTTTCCAAGCTGGTCCTTACCATTGTTGAGAACATAATATTTGCAGCCAAATGTCCTCAAATGAGCCAGCTTGGGATTTCTTCCATTTAGCAACTCATAAGGTTTTTTGTTTAGAAGGGACCTAATCATGCACCTGTTTACAAATAGCAAGCAATATTGACAGTTTTTGCCCAGAAATTCTTTGCAATCCTACGGCCAATTAAAATTGTCCTTGCCATGTCTTCAAGAGTCCTGTTCTTCCTTTCCACAACACCATTTTGTTGTGGTATTCTTGGAGCTGAGAAATTATGAGTAATGCCATTTTCAATATAGAATTCATCAAATTTGTCATTATCAATACTCTATCCCATGGTCTGATCTGATACAAGCCACATTTGTTCCCATCTTCACTTGGATCTTCTTGACAAAGGCAACAAATACTTGAAAAGTCTTATCCTTGATTCTGAGGAATAGGGTCCAAGTGAATCTGGAGTAGTCATCATTTATCACAGAGATATATCTTTTTACTCCTCTTCTTGGCACCCTCATTGGTACACATAGATCCATATGAAGAAGATCAAGTGACCTTGAGGTACTGACTTCCTTTTTGGGCTTGAATGAAGATCTGACATGCTTTCTTTTTGCACAAGCATCGCACACTTTGTGTTCCTTGAAGCTTGACTTGGAAAGACCATGAACCAGGTCCTTCTGAAAAAGTTTGTTCAATAATGAAAAGCTTGTATGCCCCAGCCTTTTTTTCCATAACTCAGCATCGTCATCAACAGCTTTCAGACAACTTAGATCACCACTTTGCAGCGAATCAAAATCAGCAACATAAATATTCTTGTATCTTTTGGCCACTGGCACCATCTCACCAGTCACAAGATTTGTGATTGTGCATATCTTTGAAACGAATTCCACTTTGTTTCCCTTGTTACATATTTGAGAAACACTCAACAGACTATACTTCAAGCCATTGACATAGTACACATTCTCAATTTGGTGAGTGAGTGACTTCCCAATCCTTCCAACTCCTAGTGTATCCCTTTTTTCCATTTACAAAGAATACACTCCCTCCTTTCAAGGCTTTCGGTGAAAGGAAATCGATCGTGTTTCTAGTCATGTGTTTTGAGAAACCACTATCCATGTACCATTGTTGATTGCTCTCCTTCACTACTCCCTGCACAAGGAAATCAAGGTTTAGATTTAGGAACCCAAACAAGTTTGGGTCCCTTGTAATGAGGGAATGGATGAATGAGTGCTCTTTTTAGTCCAAGTAGGCAGCATGTGTTTTCTATGTGAAGGACCAGGTCCTCTAGTAGTAGTTACTTTCTTAGCAAAAACTTTATTTTTCTGATCAGACTGAACCCTGGCCTTTCAGTTTTCCTTGAGGTTCCCATTGTTACCACAGTGGGTAAAAAGTCAATTATCGGGTATAGTAACATACTTTCTATAAAGGGTTGTGGGGAGTCTTCTTCCTTTGAAACCCAATTCCCTGCCTGTTACCCCCATTGTTAATGTACATGGCAGTAATAGCATCAGAGGACCAGGTCCACTTGAGTGAGTTTTCAAGATCACTCTTCACTCTTCCTAGTTCTTCCTGAAGTTGTTTGTTTTTCTCAAGCTCAGAACACAGACTGGACTTCACTAAATTAAACTCATTTTCAAGCTTAATGTGTGCCTCACTAGCAAATTCCTTTACCTTTTGAGAGTTTCTAGGCCTACTCTCCATTTTAAGTTCCTCAATTGTCTCCTTCAAGTCTACTACCACCACTAGTAGGTCATTTCTCTCATGCTCGATGAAATCAACTCTCTCAGTTAAGACTTTTTTACCATACTTACACACTCAATGGTTTCTTTTAAGTCTACCACAACAACCATTAGATCATCTTTTTCACGTTCTATACTTGTTCTTTCATCTAAGGCATCATTTTCTTTCTTCAGATTTTCTATTGTTTCTTTCAAATAAACTACAACGACTACTGGGTCATCTCTGGTTTGTTCAGCTTCTCCTAATTCCATACTTAACGCATCTTTATCATTTATAAGATTATGATAAGCATGAATTAACACATTTTCTAGTGACATGAGATTTTTAGGAGAATAAGATTTCAGATTTCTCTGAACATCCAGAAAATTTACCTCATCATCTTCATCATCATCAGATTGAGCCATCAGAGCAAAGATTGAGTCATACTGAGTTGATTCACTTTCCATTGCCATAATTGAACTATCACCATGATCATTTTCTTCAACCATGATAAAGTCGCACATCCTAGTCTTCCACCACCCATAGTACTGACCATTGTACTAGGTGGTTTGTAGGTAGACTGACCTTCTTCAAAGTTTGGCAGAGCAGCCATGAAGATCCTTTCTAGGTGTTAGCCTGATAGAAAGAACCTGCTCTGATACCAATTGATAGAATTCATGGGTCCACAAAACTATATAGAGAACTAGGTTCTCTATCAGTTTTCACAGATTACACACACACAAAACAGAATATAAATAACATTGAGAGTTTTTACGTGGAAAATTCCCAACTCAACGGGATTAAAAACCACAACCTGCACTTGTAGAAATTTCAACTTCACTACTGAGCAACTTTCATATGATAACCTATGTAACCTAGGAATTAACTACTTAATCTCTCACTAACTTGTAACACACCTATTACAAGCCACTTAATCCCTCTATTACAAAGACTTCACACATTGACTAACTCTAGCCAAGACACAAACACTGAAGTTTATGATTCAAAAAAGTTTCCTAATAAATGCTCCTAAACAAGCTAAGTAGGAATTACAATTGAAGAACTATTACAAAGTTACAATTCTACTAATGACATACAATGACTTGATGTTGGAACTGGTCCGTAGCAGTGTTGTTCTTTGTTCTTGATGCACTGGGGAATCGTTTTTCTTGATGATCAATCACACGAAATGCTTGAGTAAATTCTCTAGTGTTCAGATGATGTTTTATCGTTGGTTTAATGTTAATATAACATTGATAACATCACTTGAATGATGTAAGCAACTTTGGTACAAGGTCCTTCCCAATGGTGGTAACTGTTTGCACTGTGATGTAATGTTGCGCGTGCAGTCAGTCACTTTCCAGCTGTGGATAGTTGACTTGGTACAATCACAGGAGGGAATCTAAGACCATTTGTTCCCCTTGTTGATTCTTTAACTTTTGAGGTTCTGACGAACATCTCCAGCTTAAGTCTGGTTGTTTTCAAGCGCTTGGGAATGTGTACCAAATGTGGATCAGGTTCCTCATCTGGTTCTTGACATTAAGTAATTTATTGGATCATCAAAACATAAAACAAAGGTACTTATAACCTATTAAATTCTATCCTTGCCAATGCATACACATTAAACATCACTCTCATCTTAGGATGAACAGGGTGGCCACTTAGGAAAATATCAGGCTATTGTGGAGTCTTGAGCTGCAATGGGATAGGGCGATATAGCCTAAGTAGTGTTTCACACATTGCAGTATGTATATAAACAATTTTTTTTTTTAACTCTTCTACCATAAAATGCCTCCATCTTTTGGCTTCTCCCACTGGCATGATTGCCTTGAGTTCTTCCTTTATATTCTTTTCAACATCAAGATCTGTGAAAACCAGCCAAATGAACCAAGTTAGGCAAGAGTTAACTCCATCACGCCCAACGAACAGGAAATTTAATATTATATTGTATCCCTCAAGAATTACTATCAAACTTCAACCAAAGTTTTTGTTTCTCCATCTTTCACTATGCATAATGTTAGTAAGTCAAAAGCTCCTCCTTCTTCTTCTTCATTAGTTTTTGCTCCGTTGCTCAATTTGCCATGTTTTATCGATATATATATACCTATATCCACAAATCCTTTAACTCCCTTTTCACTTATATATCACTGAGAAGTAGAAAGAGAGTAATTATTATTAGTAATTATGTGACCTTCTTAAACGTGATGGATAAATTTTATTATCATCAGGTGAGTTTGAAATAGTATAGAACCAACAGAAAAGTAAAAGACTTTTGAATACACCAAAGTTAATCAACTACACATTACTGTATAGGAATAAAACCATGCATTTATTCTTCCCATTATGTGAACACGAACACAAGTACATTATACTACAAGAAAAAGATTGAACAAAACCGAGCAACATATAAAAGAACTATGCCCATCTTTTCTTAACCCTAACTTTAAAACCAGATTTCATGTGGAGGATAACGGAGCAATTAGGGGAAACATCATGATCTTTCACCATTTTAATATGGTAATTATGGATGATAGCAGCGGCCACAACTTTCAATTGAGTGAAAGACATTCCTTTCCCTAAGCACTTCCTTGGTCCTGCATTGAAAGACAAAAACTTGTATGATGGCTCATGTTTCACCGTTCCACGCTCTGATATCCATCTCTCTGGCTTGAATTCTGAAGCATCTTTTCCCCAAATGAATTCCATCCTCCCCATCGCGTACGAATTAAACATCACTCTCATCTTGGGATGAACATGATGACCACTTGGGAGAATATCAGGTTCTTGTGGAGTTTTGAACTGGAATGGAACAGGAGGATATAGCCTTAATGCTTCACACAATGCAGCATGTAAATAAACAACATTTTCCAACTCTTCTACCGTAAAAATCCTCCATTTTTCGGCTTCTCCCACTGGGATGATTGCCCTGAGTTCTTCCCTTATATTCTTTTCAACCTCAGGATGTGTGAAAACCAGCCAAATAAACCAAGTAAGGCAGGAGTTAACTCCATCACGTCCAGCGACCAGGAAATTTAATATTATATCCCTCAAGAATTTATTATCAAACTTCAACCCTGTTTTTGTTTCTCCATCATTAAGTATACATAATGTTAGTAAGTCATAACCTCCTCCTTCTTCGTCTTCCTTAGTGTTTGTTCCTTTGTTTAATTCATCACGTCTCATCGATATATATTTACCTATAACTTTGTCAACAACTTCCACAGCTTTGCTTAGTTTCTTTTCTGGCCCAACTCCAATCTTTTTTTGCAACTTCCAAATAATTTCTGGCAATAAATGGCGTATGACTATAACTTGATCAATATCTTCCATTACTTTAAGAAAGGGAACATCTGGGAACTCAAGAGACAGGCAACCAGGATCAAAGCCTGTGACTATTTTACATATTGTATCAAAAGTAAGTCTCTTGAAAATATCTTGTAAATCAAAAACTCTATCTTCTTTAGCCATGAATTCAAGAATTGGAATCAGGTCATCTTTGACCTTGTTCTCAGTAGTATTCACCAAACACTTGTGGTATCTCTGATTAATGATCAATTCTCTGGCATATTCCCTTTGATTCTTCCACAAATCAAAGTCAGAATTAAAAATTCCATCACCTAAATAATCAAAAATCTTCTTGAATTCTGGCCCTTTCGGAAAATTTGAAAAATTTGTACTCATGATATAATGCACATTTGCAGGATCCAATGTACAAAGAGTATCTGTATTAGTAAACCAAATTCCTTTTAATAACAAAGTACCTCCAGTTTTCGAAAGAACCTCTTTAGTCGCTTCATGTATTCTGTGTATATTGAGAAGTAGGGCTGGAAACATACCGAAAAATGGATAATTTCTTGGCAGGCCATTTTTATCCCTATCTCCTAAAGCCCAGAAAATTGCAAAAAAGAAAAGGATTGCTATAAATATTTCAAGGTACTCTATTGAAGCTAATACAGAACTGAAAGCCATTTCTTTCATAATGTATATTCTTTTTGAAGCTTTTTACTTGATGCTTATATATTATATGGACAACCCTCTATTCTATTTATAGCAAGGGTTCCAAGACATGTGAGGTCATTCAGATTTTAGTTTAACTCATTTTCATTTATGGTATGAATAGTTTATCTTGCAGCAGATAAGCTGCTTTGTTTTCAAGATTGTAATTAAATTTCACTTTTTTATAGAGTTACTTGTAGATAATTTTTAGATGACTTGATAATTTTACTTGTAGATTATTTTTATGAAAAATATAAAGTTCATCGGTTATTAATTTTTGGGTGAGGCTAAAATATACATTTCTCATAATTTGATCTCAGAACAAAGTTTCCAACATGTGATTAACTGGACTATCTTTGGAATCCGACAAAGTTTAAAATATAATATTTTCCAAATCTTCAATATTTAGCAGTTCGTTTTTTGAAGCTAGTTTCATTACTGGAAGACAACAAAAACGTTTCATGTTACGAGTTACTTTTTACGTTAGAAAACTATGAACTTATAGAAAAAAGCAACAAATGTCGTGGTTTGCACTCAATTAATATTAAAATCTCTAAGCCTTCCTTGTCCTCGAATGTTACTATTCGTTTCCCTTACGCCACGACGTCGTGAGATATCACGTGGCGAGTTCAACTACTTCAATATCTCAAGCAAATTTAGTCCACCGATAACGGTTATATATGGTGGGATGGATAGATGAGGATCTAGAATTTTTAATATATGACTAGACTAGTAAACAAAAGGAGGAAAAAATATATAAAGTGCAAATTGATCCCTATTTTTCTTGGTAATTAACGCAATCTTCAAGCACATTCACTATTCAATTTTTTTGAAGCATGAGAATCAACAATTAATATTATATCAATTTTAAAAAATATATACATAAAATATTTAACTTTACAGAGATCATGGTTCACCTTCCTCGTATTTTTACTATAAATTCGCCCATTATGGTCCCTATTTCGACTGTTACAAATAAAAAAGGTTCTGGCATGGAGCTCTTTTCCCAATATATTCTTTGGAAGTTTTACTTTTTCTTCCAATTTTTACGAGTCACCCACTAATTTTGCTCTTTCTTTTCTCATACATTACACTCTCTTAAGGTTTATTGTGTGTGTTGTTTGTAAATTTTAGAATTAGATTTTTAAATAGTTAAATAATGGGGTTAAGGGAATTAGTGTTGTCATTTTAAGACCAAAATCGGCCAACAAATGGACCAAAATAGGCGGCCCAAAGCACCAGACCCGGCCAGGTCAATGCCCCAACTGGACGCCTCAGAACGACGTCGTTTTAATTAGTAGACTAAGATTCAATCTCAGCCATTCAATCTCATCTAATCTGAAGGCCCTTATCAATCCTCATCCCATGTATATAAAGCCTTAAAACCGCAAAATTTTACCCCATTTCTCCGATTATTCTTTTCCCCTCCCTCCCTCTTCATGCACTCTCTTCTCTCTACCCCACATCTACCACCTCCCATCCTCCATGGCGGCGCCGCCTGCCAGAAATCTCCCACCGGTGGAAGTCATCATCCAAACACCCCCAAATTACACCAATTTTCTCCTCTCATCATCCTCTAACCATATATCCAAACCCCAAATATGATGAGCCGATAGGTCATCTAGAGTTTTAAATCTTAATTTTGTATTTCGAAGCCTCCAATAGCTTCTTTAAGCCTTCCTCGATTTGCATGCACAGTTCGGGTATTTTTCTGGAAGGCTTTTATGTTAAAAATCGATAAAACATGAAATTTTCCTTTAAAAATCCATTTGGGTTGACTTCGCTCAATTTTTTGAGAAAACTGATCCAGATCCGTATTTTGACGATCCTGGTGGGTCTGTATCGTGATTTAGGGCCTAGGCATATGCACGGAATCGAGTTCGAAGGTCCCTAGATCCAGTTATCGCATTTTGTCAAAAATTTAAAGTTTAAAGACTTAATGAATTTAAAGATTTGACCAATGTTTGGCTTTGTTAAAACCGGGTCCGTATTTTGGTTCTGGAATTCGGTATAGGTAAATTACTATATTTATGACTTGTCTGCCAAATTTGGTGAGAAATAGAGTTGGTTTGACGTGATTCGGACGTCGGGTTGTTAAAATAGAAATTTAAAAGTTTCATTTGATTTGGTGTCTGGTCGTAGTTCTAGGTGTTTTTTTGGTATTTTGATCGCGCGAGCCAGTTCGTATGAGGTTAGACTTGTGTGCATGTTTAGTTTGGAGCCCCGAGGGCTCGGGTGATTTTCAGATAGGCTACAAAAGGATTTTGTACTTAAAATCATAGTTGGTATTCTTCTATTTCTGGTGCAAACCTCATACCTCGCAATTGCGATATAGAATACTTCCTGTTAGATCACATTTGCGAGCTATTTCCTCGCATTTGCAAAAAGTAGCTGGGCACCAATGGTTCGTAATTGCGACCAATTCTTCGCAATTGCGAAGTGGGGCTGGGAGTGCAGTGTTCGCATTTGCGATCAAAATGATCGCAATTGCGAATAGTTCAAGTTTGCAATTGCAAACAAACCATCACAATTGCGATGACATCAGGAATGTGAGACCTTTGCAATTGCGAAGGATTTCTCGCATTTGCGGGGTTCGCAAGGTTGCAAATATGACATCTGCGCCTGAACTTAAGATGGGATAAACAGGATTTTAGTTCATTCTCTCAAACATTCAAACCTAGAAACCTTAGAAGAGATTTTTCCAAGAGCTATTCTTTCCCAATTCATTGGTAAGTGATTCTAACCTATTTTCTTTCAATTACCCATCACATTTTATAAGATTTCAACCTAAAATGTAGGATCTTCATGGTAAAAATTGGAGATTTGGGTGGAACTAGAGATTATTGTAAAATCAGAATCTAGACCTTAAATTGGGCCGAATTTCGAAACAAACTACATAACCGGGCTCGAAATGAATGGGTAATCGGGTTTTGGTCTAAAATTCGGGCTTGGACCAAGCAGGCCCGAGAGTGACTTTTGTTGACTTTTGCGATAATGACCTAAATTGAACTTTTTTCATTCGTGGATAGTTCCTAAGGCTTATTTTGAATCATTTGGTTGATAATTTGTTAGATTTTGTTAGTTCGGAGGCTTGTTAAAGTCGTAGTTGAGCCTTGAGTTATTTTTGGAGCGAGGTAAGTGTCGTGGTTAACCTTGACTTGAGGGATTATGACTTGTTTTCCTATTTGCTACGTGTTTAAATGTTGGTTACAATGTATATGTGAGGTGACGAGTACTTATGCATTGTTGTTGGGTCAAAGCATGGGGTTGAAACTTGTTTCTCGTGATTTATGTCCTTCTTCGATTTGAAATCCATGCCTGGACTAGTGTATCACTAAATTGATCATTCTTACCGCATTTATGGGTTATTTGTGATAGTTGAATACTATTGGAAGTTGAGGCTCGGTATTTTGGAAACATTGATGACGTAAGGCTTATTCTTGACCATTCTTTCTCCCAAATGTTATATGTTTTTTGCTTCATGGTAAAGGAGAGAGTGTTAATGCATGAAGGGTGATGCCATGCCGGTTGTTGTTCTATTGTTGATTTATACATAGTGAGGAAGAGAGTTAAAGCAACGAAGAGTGATGGCGTGCCGTTATCATTTCATGATGAAATTTAGAGTAAAAGCACGAAGGAGGGTGCCGTGCCGTATTTATTATTTTATGGGGATATTGAGAGTAAAAGCACGAAGGGTGATGCTGTGCCATTATTATTGTTTCATGGTGAGGTTGAGAGTAAAATCAAGAAGGGTGATGTCGTGTAGTTTATATTCATTATGTTTATCTGTCTCATTGGCTGAAGGTTTATTGACTGTTTCATGTTGTTATTCTCTGCTGTAGTCACCGTATTTTGTACCCCTTTTCGCATGTCCCCTCCCAATAGTACATGTTTAATATTTATTTGTTATTATGTTTTTCGTATGTTTCCATCTGCACAGGTTTCTTTATGTGGGTGTACCATCATAGCCTCATCACTACCTCATCGAGGTTAGGCTCAACACTTACTGAGTACTTGGGTCGATTGTAATCATACTACACTCTGCACTTCTTGTGCATATTTTGGTACTGGTCTCAGGGTACGTGAGGTGCATTAGCTCGGATTATCATTTGGAGACTCGAGGTAGATCAGTTGGCGTCCGCAAACCTTGAAGTCTCCTTCCATTATCCCTATTTACTATCCTTTTCATTCGAGACAACTCTATTTATTTAAAACCCTATTTGTAGAGACTCTAGAAGCTCGTGTACTTGTGAGTCCAGATCTGGGTTGTACTTAGATATTATTGGTTTTTATGTCATTTCGTACTTCATTTTAGTTCCATTTTGGTTTAATTGGTTTCACTTATTTGAATGGAATAAAACTGGCTTAAATATGTTGGCTTGCCTAGCAAATGAAATGTTAGGTGTCATCACAGTCCCAAAGGTGGGGATTTTGGATCGTGAAAAGTTGGTATCAGAGCTCTAGGTTACCTAGGTCTCACGAGCAAGCTCAGTAGAGTCCAGAGGATCGGTACAGAGATGTCTGTACTTATCTTCTAGAGGCTATGAAGTTTAGGAACAAATTTCACTTAAATTCTTCTCTGTCGTGCGACTTTATTCTCTCATTGATAACTGAACTCTTCTACTCTTGTCCTCTCGCAGATAGCGAGAACACCTATTGCATCTTCAGTTGGACAGCCGCTGGGGGCCCCAATGGCATCTTCTAGTAAGGGTAGAGGACGAGGTCGAGGTAACGCCAGGGGCCAAGGAGGGCTCAGCCTAGAGCTCGAGCAGCAACACCAGTAGTGGAGCCTCAGGTGTACTTTTATGAGGAGGTTCTAGCTCAGACTGTACCTATTGGACCAGCTCAGGTCTCAGAGGGCTTCATCGCCACCCTAGTGGTATAGGACACTCTAGTCCGTTTGGTGGGCCTTATGAAGAGTATGGCCCAGACCGGTGCATTTCCTATGGCACCATCCGTCTCTCAGGCTGGGGGAGGAGCACAGACTCCCACTACTTACACTCCGGAGCAGATGGCCCCCCAGTATCAGATTCCAGCAGCCTAGCCAGTTGGAGTAGTTTAGCCAGTTGTTATGGCACATGCCGGTGATAGGCCTCCCATGTCTTTTGAGGCTTTATTGAGATTGGACAAGTTTACTAAGCTCTTTCCAGTTCACTTCAATGGTGCACCTTCTGAGGACCCACAGGATTATCTTGATTGCTGCCATAATGTGCTGCAAAACATGGGTATAGTTGAGACCAATGTGGTCGATTTTGCTGTATTTCAGATAACGGGTTCCGCCAAGAGGTGATGGAGGGATTACATGTTGACCTGACCAGTTGGGTCTCTTACACTTACCTGGAAGCAGTTCTCACAACTATTTCTAGAGAAGTTTCTCCCCATCACACTGAGAGAGTATTACCGCAGGCAGTTCGAGTGTCTCCAGTAAGGCATATGAATGTTACTCAGTAAAAACTCATTTTTTTGATCTAGCATGTCATGCTCTCCTTCTTCTTCCTACTGATAGAGGGAGAGGGTGGGGAAGTCCATTGATGGACTCGCTCACCCTATTAGGCTACAAATGTCCAAGGAGATCGGGGTGAGATTTCCTTTCAAACGGCTACTAATGTCGCCAGGCGGATCGAGGTGGTTCTTGCACAGGAGAGAGGGTAGGGGTCTGATAAGAGGCCTCGTCATTTCGGTGAGTTCAATGGCGCCTCGTCTGGTGGCAGGGATACTTTGGGTAGAGGCCATCCTCCCAGGTTGTATCATTCAGCGGTCCAGGCATCTCACAGTGCTTCGGGTGGACGCACCCCTCATATGTCTCATCCCGATCAACTAAACTACAGTGCACCACCAGCTCCTATTAGTGAACCTCCGCTCCAAAGTTTTCAGGGTGGTTACTCAGGTCGACAAGGTCAGTTTTTGGGTCAGCAGTCACAACAGCTGAGGTCTTGTTATACTTGTGGTGACCCAAGGTACATTGCTAGATATTGCCATAGGGCACTGGGCACTCATATCAGTAGGGTTCTCATGCCATGTTTCCGACACCGGTTGTTTCACTGCCTGCTCAGCCAGCTAGAGGCAGGGGTCAGGCAACTAGAGGTGGAGGTCAGGCTGTTAGAGGTGGAGATCAGGCCGTTAGAGGTGAAGTCCAGCCAGTTAAAGGTCATCCCAGAGATGTGGTTCAGAGTGGTGGGGCCCAGCCTCGATGTTACGCTTTCCAGCCAGGCCTGAGGCTGAGTCATCTGACGCTGTTAACGCAGGTATTGTTTTAGTTTTCCATAGGGATGCCTCAGTTCTATTTGATCCGGGGTCTACTATTCCTACGTGTCATCCTACTTTACTTCATATCTGGATGTGCCTCGTGATCCTTGAGTGCTTCTCTGTATGTGTTCACACCTGTGAGAGATTCTATTGTTGTAGATCATGTTTATCGTTCATGTGTGGTTACCATCGGGAGTCTTGAGACTAGCGTAGATCTTCTACTTCTCGATATGGTAGATTTTGATGTCATTTTGGGTATGGATTGGCTGTCACCTTATCATGCTATATTGGATTGTCATGCCAAGACGGTGACCTTAGCCTTGTCGGGGTTTCCTTGATTAGAGTGAACGGGCTCTAGCTTATTTGACTTATGTATGCGATTCTAGCGTTGAGATTCCTTCCATGGATTCAGTAATAGTTGTTCGTGAGTTTCCAGAGGTGTTTCCTGCAGATCTGTCGGGGTTGCCACCCGATAAAGATATTGACTTCTGTAGTGATTTGGCTCCGGGGACTCAACCCATTTCTATTCCGCCATATCGTATGGCCCCGCTGGAGTTGAAAGAATTGAATGAGAAGTTGCAAGATTTGCTTGATAAGGGATTCATTAGACCTAGTGTCTCGCCCTGGGTGTGCCTCTGTTGTTCGTGAAGATGAAAGATGGATCGATGAAGATGTGCATAGACTATCGGCAGTTGAAAAAAGTCACCATCAAGAACAAGTATCCTTTACCTAGGATTGATGACTTATTTGATCAGCTTCATGGTTCCAAGGTGTGTTTGAAGATTGATTTGAGGCCTGGCTACCATCAGTTAAGGATTAGGTCATCCGATGTCCCTAAAACTGCTTTCGAACTCGATATGGGCATTATGAGGACGAATGCCCTAGCAGTATTCATGGATTTGATTAACCGAGTGTTCAAGCTCTATTTGCACTCCTTTGTGATTGTGTTTAGTGATGATATCTTGATCTACTCCCACAGTTGAGAGGAGAACGAGCAGCATCTTCGGATTGTACTTCAGACTTTAAGAGATAGCCAGTTGTAAATCAAATTTTTGAAGTGCGCATTTTGGTTGGACTTGGTCGCTTTCTTGGGGCACGTAGTATCAGCAAAGGGCATTCAGGTGGAAGGCCCAGTTCAGCTACGGAGATCCGGATTTTCCTAGGTTGGTCAGGTTATTACCGTCGGTTTGTGGAGGAGTTTTCATCTATAGCAGCCCCATTGACCAGGTTGACCCAGAAGGGTGCCTCGTTCAGATGATCAGACGAGTGTGAGGCGAGCTTTCAGAAGCTCAAGACTGCTTTGACTACGACACATGTGTTGGTGTTGCCCACAATTTTAAGATCTTACACGGTGTATTGTGATGCCTCTCATGTTGCGCTCGGTGCCTTATTGATGCAGGATGGCAGGGTGATCGCATATGCGTCTCGGCAGTTGAAGGTTCATGAGAAGAATTACCCAGTTCATGAATTAGAGTTGGCGGCCATTGTTCATGAACTGAAGATTTGGAGGCACTATCTTTACAGAGTGTCGTGCAAGGTATTCACGGATCACCGGAATCTACAGTATATGTTCAAAACAAAGGACCTCAATTTTAGGCAGAGAAGGTGGTTGGATCTATTGAAAGACTATGATCACTACAAGAAATCAACCTTATTGTGGTGACTAAAGTCGCCACAAAATCGCTAAGAGTCGCTGCTAGTGGCGACTTTTGTATTGCCATAAGTACAACCATAACTGAAAGTTATTTGTGCCGACATTTGAAGTCGCCGTTAAAAGAATATATTTTGTGGCGGAAGAGTCGCCACAAAAGGTTTAAAAAACGCTACAAAAAATTGTTCCATAAAAACAAATATTAGATGGGTCGCCACTATATATTCACCTTTAGCAGCGACAAAAAAAATTTATGATCAGTGGCAAGATTATGTCGCCACTATAATATCATTTAGTAGCGACTAGAATCACCACAAAAAATATTTATGTTCAGTGGCAAGATTATGTTGCCACTGTGCCAGTAGGAACCTAATTCTCTAAAAATTCATATAGAATTATTCATGCCAATTGACTATCAATATTAAAGCAACCAATAATGTTTGACAAACACCCAAAGAATTTCTCAAGACGAATATTATAAATATTATCATTACTAAAAATTCAATTACATATATACTACCCGCCAGCAATTCATTGTGCATTATAATGATACGCATATACATATCCCAAAAGAGATAAAATATTAAGTTCCTTGTAGCTGCTCCTTGAAAGACACCATCCTTGAACCACTGTTTAAGTGCCTTCTCCCTGCTAGACAAAAGTAATATATATAAGAAACATAATGAGAATTGTTATATCCAACTACTCTCAAAATTCTAAGAATTTTCAAACTATGTCAAAGGAAACCATCTCCTTATTAAACAAGAATTATCACAGCCTCAAATTTTTCACTTTTACAATTATTTTAGTATGATCACTACTAAAATTCGGGAAAAAACGACCATAAAAAGCGACCAAAGTTGGTCCCTAAACAGTTAAAAGCGACCAAAATGCGTCCAAACTGGCTTGGCGCTAGTTTGTTGGTCCCTTTAAAATAGGGACCAACTTTGGTCTCTAAAGTAAAAGGACCAAATATTTCGGGTATACAATATAGCAACCAACTTTGGTCGCTACAATATTTTAATAATATAAATTTAGCGACCACAGTTGGTCGCTTATTTTAAATTTTTTTAAATTTTTTTTAAAATTAAGAGACCACAAGTGGTCGCTAATTTGTAGAATTTAATTTTTTTGTTGGTACATAAGCGACCAAAATTGGTCGCTAATTCCCAGAATTTTTATTTTCTAAAAGTATAGCGACCAAAGTTGGTTGCTTTTCTGAAAATCTGGGTTATTTAGCGACCAACTTTGGTCGCTATTGCCCAGAAAAAAAAATTTAAATATAAAAGCGACCAACTGTGGTCGCTTTTCTGGGTATAATTTTGGCAGAAACTGCCTGTTTTGGCAGCTACACCACTTGCCAGCATACCAAATTCCCTATTACAACAACAACAACAACAACAACAAACAAAAAAAAAACCAACAACAACAACAACAACACAACAACAACATTAAAACTAACAAAGTAAAGTTCAACATAAAACACATTAAACTAACAAAACTAAGTTAATGGTTATTACAAGCCCATTCGAAAACCGGTTTGATTGTCTAGTTCAAAGTATATACTCAAGGAAAACTAAGTATATAAAACTAAGTGTTCTTTCAGCATCCTCGTCCGAAAGTTAGATTGCCTCGCCCGAATCATTAGGTGGATGACTGTGTATGAATTCCTCCACGTCAGCTGTAAAGCGGCCCTATAAGAAAAATTACATTGAATTAGTAAATCAAAATACTTAATGAAAAGTAAAAAACTTACATGTACAGNAGGTTATAGAGGAATTCTCTACTTCATTTTCCAAACGCTTCTCTAAGGAAGAGAAGTTTGGAGAAATCTCCTCTTGGAAAATGAAGTAGAGAATTCCTCTATAACCTCTTCTTTTATCTACTTAGGAAATGTTAAATTCCTACCTACACCATCATTGTTTGAAACACATGCCATTGTCAAGACCCACTCTGCCAGGTACTGTATCCAAGTTATTCTTGGTGGAAATTCCATTGCATGTCTAATAAAGTCATCAACCCCTTCTACAAAATCCTCCCGCAATCCCCACCAATTAGGATAATTCCTATTGTACATCCAAGTACGATGTTCCATCTATACAAATAAACAAGAACAAATTAATTTAGTTAATTCATATCCTAATCTTTTTTTAGTTAATTAATTTCATATCCTAAAGATTCAACTCATAGCCTAAAGTTCAATTCATATCCAAAAATTTCAACTCATATCCTAAAGGTTCAATTCATATCCTAAATTTCAATTCATATCCACAAAAGTTCAATTCATATCCGAAAGGTTCAATTCATATCCTAAAGGCTCAATTCATATCCAAAAATTTCAATTAAACTAAAATTACAATACATAAACTAAAAGTCCAATTCATATCCTAAAGGTTCAATTCATATCCTAAAAGTTCAATTCATATCCACAAAAGTTCAATTCGCATCCTTAAGGCTCAATTCATATCCTAAAAGTTTAATTCATACACAAAAAATTTAATTCATAAACTAAAAGTTCAATTCATATCCTAAAATTTTTATTCATATCCATAAAAGTTCAATTCATATCCTAAAGGTTCAATCCATATCCTAAAGGCTCAATTAGTATCCTAAAAGTTCAATTCATACACAAAAATTCCAATTTATAAACTAAAATTACAATACATAAAGTAAAACTACAATACATAAACTAAACTTCCAATTCGTATCCAAAAATTTCAATTAATATCCAAACGGTTCAATTCATATCCTAAATGTTCAATTCATATCCTTAAGGCTCAATTCATATCCAAAAGGCTCAATTCATATCCTAAAAGTTCAATTCATACACAAATATTCCAATTTATAAACTAAAATTACAATACATAAAGTAAAACTACAATACATAAACTAAACTTCCAATTCGTATCCAAAAATTTCAATTAATATCCAAACGGTTCAATTCATATCCTAAATGTTCATTTCATATCCTTAAGGCTCAATTCATATCCAAAAGACTCAATTCATATCCTAAAAGTTCAATTCATACACAAATATTCCAATTTATAAACTAAAATTACAATACATAAAGTAAAACTACAATACATAAACTAAAAGTCCAATTCATATCCTAAAATTTCAATTCATAAACTAAACTTCCAATTCGTATCCAAAAATTTCAATTAATATCCAAAAGGTTCAATTCATATCCTAAAGGTTCAATTCATATCCTTAAGGCTCAATTCATATCCTAAAAGTTCAATTCATACACAAAAATTTTAATTCATAAACTAAAAGTCCAATTCATATCCTAAAATTTTTATTCATATCCACAAAAGTTCAATTCATATCCTAAAGGTTCAATTCATATCCTAAAGGCTCAATTCATATCCTAAAAGTTCAATTCATACACAAAAATTCCAATTTATAAACTAAAATTACAATACATAAACTAAAACTACAATACATAAACTAAAAGCCCAATTCATATCCTAAAATTTCAATTCATAAACTAAACTTCCAATTCGTATCCAAAAACTACAATACACACACACACACTTGCATCTCACCCACACTACAAAAAGGGCAAACTGTAAAGTATAAACCAGAAGATATTAATTGGAAAGAAAAGAAAAATCACTCAATAAATTGTTCTAACATACTCCATATATAACAACAACCAATCGCACAATCTCTTCACTACACCACCCAACTTTTCAAGACCATAATTTTGAAACAGCTTCCAACCACTGTGATTTCACCGAATCATAGAAGGAAAACCCCTATTTAACAGATGCAACATAAAATAAAAATTATCAAAAACAAATACACCAACGTCGTAGCATAGGAAACTACATAATAAAATAACACAGCATAATTGTTCTTACTTCTGGGCTTTTATAAGCTTTGAAACTACATAATAAAATAACACAGCATTCTAACCTTGATTTTTTTTAGGAGGAGAAGGAGTGGGGGAGTGGCGGCAGTGGCGACAGTGGGCGGCAGTGTGCGGCGAGCTATGGGGGAGGTGGTGGCGAGGGGTGGGGGATGGGATTTGGGTGAGTGAAATAGAGAAGGGAGGGAAAGAGAGAGTTAGAAAAATTTTTGGGGAAGAAATAAGAGAAATGGGGGAAACCCGTTTTTGTCTCTTACATTAGGAAAAGTTTTTGGGGAAGAAATAAGAGAAATGGGGGGAAACCCGTTTTTGTCTTTGAAATTAGGAAAAGCGACCAACGTTGGTCGCTATTTTAAAAAAAATATCAAATTATATTTTTTCTTCAGCTCTAGAGCTGAAATTTTTGTCTTTGTAAATGGGGAACTTCAGCATACGGGGCTGAAGTTCCCCAAGTAACACTGGGTAACTTCAGCTCTAGAGCTGAAATTTTTGTCTTTGTAAATGGGGAACTTCAGCATACGGGGCTGAAGTTCCCCAAGTAACACTGGGTAACTTCAGCTCTAGAGCTGAAGTTTTTGTCTTTGTAAATGGGGAAATTCAGCATACGGGGCTAAAGTTCCCCAGTTATAAAGAAAAAAACTTCAGCATACGGGGTTGAAGTTCCCCCAGTTACACTGGGAAAGTTCAGCTCTAGAGCTGAAGTTTTTGTCTTTGTAAATGGGGAACTTCAGCATACGGGGCTGAAGTTCCCCAGTTATAAAGACAAAAACTTCACCATACGGGGCTGAAGTTCCCCCAGTTACACTAGGGAAGTTCAGCTCTAGCGCTGAAGTTTTTGTCTTTGTAAATGGGGAACTTCAGCATACGGTGCTGACGTTCCCCAGTTATAAAGACAAAAACTTCAGCATGCGGGGCTGAAGTTCCCCAGTATATAAAGACAAAATATTTTGTTTTTCTTTTTAATTATTATAACTAAAATTATTATAAAAAAATTATTAGAATCTTTAAATAATTATTTTATTTAACTAAAGTTATTATAAATAATTATTCGCTAGGTAATTAATTTTAATAGATTATAATGGTATCTATGTAACGTTATTTTTTAATTTATATTTAAGTAGATGACTAATTTAATATGCATACATAAATTATATTTTAATTGATGATCAATCTTATACATTAATAAGTACGAATAATTAATGAATTGATAAATCAATATAAATAATATAAGTGTAATCCGTTAACACTTTTGTAATACAAGAGATGAATACGCTAAAATATACTCTAACATGTTTTATATGGAGTTAAAATTGTACAACGAAGCGTGTTATATATATATATATATATATATATATATATACAGACACACACAAAGACACTCCAGCATACGGGGCTGAAGTTCCCCAGTTATAAAGACAAAAACTTCAGCATGTGGGGCTGAAGTTCCCCAGTTTACAAAGACAAAATATTTTATTTTTCTTTTTAATTACTATAATTAAATTATTATAAGAAAAATTATTAGAATCTTTAAATAATTTTTTTATTTAACTAAAATTATTATAAATAATTATTCTCTAGGTACTTAATTTTAATAGATTATAATGGCAGCTATGTAAAGTAATTTTTTAAGTTATATTTAAGTATATGACTAATTTAATACGCATACATAAATTATATTATAATTGATGATCAATCTTATACATTACTAAGTACGAATAATTAATGAATTGATAAATCAATATAAATAATATAAATGTAATCAGTTAACACTTTTATAATACAAGAGATGAATACACTAAAATATACTTTAACATGCTATATATGGAGTTAAAATTGTACAATGAAGCGTGTTATATATATATATATATATATATATATATATATATAT